>JADGJL010000415.1:0-21924 GCA_027600665.1 Irineochytrium annulatum
GGATAACATACCTTCAGCCCTCGCGCCTTCTCAAACTTCTTCAAATCACTTTTGCCCTTTAGCGACGATGTAGCAGCCAAGAAGACGTATTTGATATTATCATTCACGTTTTCTTTCCACATCGCAAGCCAAGTAACGTTCGGCTCGTGTACAACCTTCTCCCAACTATGACCAGGTGGGGGTTGCGGAATAGGAACACCTTCCCCAATATTTATGGTCACTTGTTCCGGTACAACGCGCAGCTAGAAGAAAAGGGTTAGCGGTAGCCGACAAGCAATGTCCTAACCTTAAGGGTTCCGGTTTTCGGGTGATTTCCTCGCCCTTTAAACAACCCCGGAGGCTCGATTCTGTAATTGCCGACCTTTTCCTTTTTCCCATTTAAGAGGGCCCAGCCGTAAATATCGTCGATCTTCTTCTTGTCCTCCTTCGCTTGCTGCATGCATAAGTTAGAAGCGACGCGGTTGTGCAGCGTAAGCTACGAGGCGAAAATGGAATTAGGTGACCTTCCACTTACAAGCTTTTCCTCCTTCGTCATATTTTTCTTCTCCTCCCTCTTCGCCTGTTGATAGTCGTAGATGGGAGTGAAATCGCACTTCGCAAACTCTTTGATAGCGGGTCCGGCCTGCGCGCAAAATAAAGTGGTATAAATTTGGAAAGAATTGAGCCCAAACTCACAATTTGCTTCTCCCTCTTGAGAATTGCCATAAAGTCTCTAAAGAAGTTCGCCTGAAAGACTGGGTTGGTTGCCGCGTCCTGATTAAGGCAAGCAGCAAAAAACGAGGCAACCTCTTCGGCCTCGGGCCCTAGGGTGACTTCTTGGCCTACAAAAGTCGTCAGCGGCGTACGCGGTACAGTACGACGAACAGGCGACTTACCGTTATACTTCATCTTAACGCCATGCGGCTCGTACGGGGGCGGAAACAAAGGCCCCTTATGCTCAAGCGTCGTCCATTTAACGCCAGAGTTCAAAGCATCAAGGTCGTTCCACCAGCCATCTTCTTCCTCCTCCTCCTCTTGTTCACCGTCGCCTGCCCCGTCTCCGTTCGCAGCCCCGCTCTTTTTCTTCTTCCCCTTCTCTTTCGGGGTCCCAGCTGCCTTCCTCGTACGCGTCTTCTTCGCCACCGGTTCGGCAGCGTCGGGATCGACCTTACGCTTGGCTCGCGTCTTTATTTTAGTACAAGCTATCAGCGTCCAGCGAATATGCACAAATATACAAACAGAAGATCATATTTAACGAGCAGCGCAGGACTCTTACCGTGGTTGGTTCCGCCGACCCGTTCGTTTCCCCCCTTTTCGTGTTCTACCAACAAAATTGGTCAAAAATCAGAGGGGAATTCTCAAGGGATTCGTCAATTGGTCGAATGGAGGGCCCACCACAGCAGCCGCGGACGAGGATCCGTTCGCCTTCTTGGGCGCCTTCGCCTGCTTCGACAATGGTACGTCGTCATCAAAGCTCTCGTCGTCCTCATCCGACTCGGCCTTCGTTCCGCCGCGCGATCGCTTCGCGAGGGGCATGTCTGACCCGTCCGAGTCGTCCTCCTCGTGGGACTTTGGCGCCGTCCTCTTGGTCTTTGTTCGGGCCGAGAGGGGTTGGTCGTCGTCGTCGCTCGAGATCCGTCCCATGATGAACGAAGTTTGATAAAAATTGCAAGTTGAAGAATCGTGAATCTCGCCAAGTCCCATCACTCCAGCATGGGAAGGGCATCGAAGTATATACGGTGTCCCGGGCGACAGAAATCTGCGCGTATGATAACCTGCATACACGCAATGTGTTGTGGTTTACATCAGAAACTCGGTTGGCAGCGAGTTGCAGATGGTCCACGGAAGGTTTCCACTTGCATATGTATTGGGTCAAGACCCGATATGGGCGCCAAATGGCAGCCGTATTATGCATAATTTAATAAGCAAACGCAAAGAGCTGGGGAAGGACGCGTAATGGTTGCATGGATGGTAGGAAATGCCTTGTCAGCTAAACTATCGACTCCATTAATCACCCAGTTGACTATAAATCCACCTTTACTTTTTTTGCTTCTTGACTACCTGACTCGTCCTCTGTTGGAGTATCCTTGCCATCCTCGTTCGTCTGCTCGTTGCCTTGAGACTTTCGTTTGCGTTTCTTGCCTTTCCCGTTGTCGTTCTTCGCCTTGAGCTGCTTAGCCGCTTTGGCCTTTCGTTTCGTATTAATGAAGAACTGCCCACAGCAATTTAGACTAACTTGAGGACCCCAGAATTTCTCTGGATTCTGCTGATATCGTACAAGTTTTATCTTTTTCGATGGCGGCTCCGCTTTCGGATGCAATGCGAAATCGACTGACATTGTACTTCGAACATGTTAAAAGCAGTGTACTCGGAAAGGACCGAAGCGGCTGCTAGAAGTAAATACCTGTCAGGCTTGAGTTGTAATAATTGTTGCGTGACGCTTCCGTCTTTTACGTGCTTCTCCGAGACAGGATTCTTCTTTATCCACTCACTCAAAATGGTCCAAAGTGCCAATGGAGGCGCGTTCGTTTTGATGCCGGCCGCTGCGCAATGCGTGAACGAAAAGGAAAAACCCGCATTCAGTATCGCCGAACTACTTTAAAATTAACTTCCGAAAATCATCGTTAAACAGAAGAGAAGAAAATGGCACGCACGTGAACGAAGTCAATGGAGGCGTCACACAGTGAAGGTTTCCACATATCCCTGACAACAGGTAGTAGAACGGAGCGTCAGGGAGTTCCTACAAATTACGTTAACTACACGACGCCCAAAAAAAGAGGAAAAAGTGGAAAGAAAAGGGATGCACCTCAGAGATTACTGTTAGCATGCCAATCATTCGACTCTTTGTCCCAAACTCAGCCTCGGGCTTTTGCACACTCTCGAGCATCTTTGCCACAAACTCGGCATCATGAATCGCGCCCGCGTAGAACGGTCCTCCAACCTGATGCAAATTGTCACGTCTTTGACCTCTCGCAGAGTTTAACTTAACCACGCACGTGAAACTTCGATCCGCAAAAGTCGCATGCTGGCGGAACAGTGGGGCCAAGGGTCATTTTAAACTTCCCGTCCGGCGTCCTTGTCCCCACTTTGTGGGCGAAAAAGCTCTTGCAACCCAGACAGCTATATACGGATCCCGTCTTGATGGCCGCCTTCTTTGACAGCTGCGGCGATTCTACCACCTTCACGAACACCCTCACGTAGTAGTCGATGCTACAGCTTAACAACGGAACGATGACCTTCCTGTATCTCGCCGCGGAAGTCTGTATAGCGTGCAGGAGGATCCGGAGGGCCAGCTCGTGACAGTATGGGGCATTTGGGACTGGCATGGCACCGTACTTGGCGAAACAAGCCTCCGGTTGGCTGCCAGCGAGGGAAGCCATGTCGGTGCAGGTTACGAGAAGAAGGCCACCATCATCGACAGAGTAGACAGCGGCGTCGATGAATGGCGATGCCGTCCCATACGGATCGAGATCAATCACCTGATATTTGGTCCGTGGAGGCAGAGCGGAGGAGTACATTGCGGTGCTAGAAGAAAATAAAGGTTAGTTCGTAACCCGGTTCTTCTTTGATTTCGATCAGTCTTACATGGCGTCGCCCTGGGACGGCTTCACTTTAGTTTCCACTTTGTTATGCTCCACATTTCGCTTCATCGCCTCCACCGCGCTCGGATCCATGTCGTTGGCCACGATTTCTGTGACGAGCGGGCACTCGTTCGCATACCGAATAGACCTTAAGCCAGAGGCTGAAAGGGCTTCCAGAACTCGTATGGGCTTTAAAGGCGTCGCATCTGAGTCGCCAGTATCTCCACCAAATGCCGTCGGGGCTTTGGCCGACGTCGTTTCCGCTTCGTTGCCTTCAGCGGTCTCGCTGCGAAGCGCCAGAATCTCCACCGCATTTCCTTTGAAGGTCGTGTCCGCAGCCTTCGCCTTCCCACCTTTTTTCCCACCCCGATACGCAAAGTCGGCGGCCCACGTGTTTATTGCTGCAATAGACTGCCTGGCTTCAGTTACGAACACGAAGCTCAAGTTGTCATCTGTCACTTACCATATCACGGTTGAATTGCTAGCGTGCGGTTAAGGCTCGTCTTACAAGAATTTTTCGTGATACCTGGATAGGATTGTAGAACACGGACCCTAGCTGCTGTGTTCCATCAGGGTCGGCGCCTTCTGTGCTTCCACCGCCACAGCGCTCCGGGGCGTTCGGCATCAGGATCTCCGCCGTTCCTAAAACACATCTCAATATTAGTTGATCAAGTCAAGACGACAAACAACGAAAAGCTTCAAACGGCAAGCCTACCTTCTTTCACAGACATGATGTGAGAGATGACAAGCTGGCTTGACCGAAAAATGCTTAAGGTCTCGTATTTGACCGACAGATCGGACTGGTGAGTCCAGCTCCATTCACCCACTAGAGAGTCACAGCGGCAATGGAGCTGTCCTTTAGCGAGCTCTTCAAGCTCTCCTCTCCCCACCTTCACTTCTCCCCGTCGGCGACGCACATAGCCACGGCCGTGGACCACCGCCTCGTTATTCGCGATGCGGACTCGCTCCAGATCACGAACCTGTTCAACTGCACCGCCGCCATCTCCGACATCGCCTGGTCCCCGGACTCGGACTTGATCTTGTGCTGCTCCTACAAGAGGGGTATGATCCAGGTGTGGAGCCTGAGGGATCCGGAGTGGAAGGCGAGCATCGAGGAGGGCGTGGCCGGCCTTCGGGCCGTCAGATGGTCCGCTGACGGTAGATGCATTCTCAGCTTCTCGGATTTCCAGGTGAGTGAGGGCTCGTCGTTCGCCCATTTGGAAGTTATGTAACATACCACCTCAGCTTAGGATAACTGTGTGGAGCTTGGTGACAAAGGAGGCATCCTACATACAATATCCAAAGTTTTCAAACAAAGGTTCGGATTGCTGATTGAATTTATTAAGATGGTCGGCAGGGTATAGCTTTCGAGGAGACGGGCGCTATTTTGCGCTTTCGGAAAGAAAGGATTGTAAAGACACTATAAGCATTTACGATTGCGAAGACTGGACTTTGTTAAAGGTAAGTTTCTTGTAGGTGAAGGTTTTTTAATTGTTTTAAGCATTTCCCGGTAGACACAGACGACCTTGAGGACATTAGCTGGTCACCTGACGGCCGCTACTTGGCCGTCTGGGATTCGATCCTGTCATACAAAGTCCTCATCTATCATCCCGATGGTAGATTAGTGAAGAACTTCTCTGCATATCCGCAAGGGCTCGGCATTAAATCCGCTTCGTGGTCACCATCCTCCCAGTTCCTTGCCCTTGGCAGCTTCGACGAGAAGGTGCGGCTTTTAAACCACTATACTTGGACACCTCTGGTGGACTTGGCACATCCCACCTCCCTCCCGTTCCCCGATATCCGCGTCTTCAGAGAGGTAAACGGAAGGGAGGTGCACGACGTCTCTACCGCCGGCGTATGGGCACAACTGGCGGAACGGAAACAGAAGATAATCTGTAGGTTTATAAGTTCTCTTGGTGGTGCTTGATACGGTTCAGATGAGGAGGTTAAGCCTCCGGTACAAATCCAGACCACGAAGCCGGATATGGACAAGGTGAACCCTAAAAGGGGTGTAGGCGTCTCCGAGTTCAGCTGCGACGGCCGCTTCCTTGCAACACGAAACGGTACCCCAAGCTTTAGTCCTTATAGTCGCTTACCTCGTCCCCAGACAATATGCCGAACACTCTTTGGATTTGGGATATTCTCAATCTATCGCAAGTGGCATTGGTTCAACAACTATCCCCGATCAAGTATGTAAGGTGGAACCCGGTTCAGCCCGACCTTCTCGCATTCACCTGTGAAAACTCCCACGTTTACCTTTGGGGCGGGCCTGACAAAGGATGCGAGGCCGTCGAGGTTCCCGCGCAGCAGTTCACGATCGCCATGTTCCGCTGGAGTCCAGATGGGAGATCTTTCGCGCTCATGGACAAGGATAAATTTTGTGTAGCTTTCATCATGGAGGATGGCGAAGAAGCCGAGAAACACGAGGATCTCCATGGCGGGCAAGCCAGGGGCGAGGGGGGGCACGAACGATGATAGTTAGAATGCGACTGATGTGAACTCGAAATTAATCAACTATTAATGATCACAAACTACATTCTTAATAAATAGAGAGTGGTTAAGATTGCGCGGTATGGAGAGTTTAGTCCGTGGCTTCAAGCATTTCGATCTCATTACGCCTCCGCCGTATCGTCCCCAGTCGGCTCCGCTTCCGCCATAGTCATCGCCTCGACCTTCACCTCCGCCTTCTCCAGCTTCTCAACTCGCTCCTTCAGCTCCTCCACCGTCGCCTCAACCGCCCGCCTCCTCTCTCTCTCCTCCCTAATCTCCTCCGTCAACCTCATGACGACCTCCTGGAGCTCTACAAAAGCCAAATTGCCCTGTGACGACGCCAGGCCAACCTCCCCACCAGCGTTGAGAGTGGTATGAGTGCCCGAGGGCCGGTGGTGGTAGAGACCCGAGAGAGTGCCAACGATGCCGGCGATAGCAGCGCTCCCCGCCTGCGTGACCGAGCCGGTGGACGTGGACGCGATTGTGCCGCCGAAGAGGCCCAGGGAGCTGATTGAGTTCGAGCGTTGGGGAATCCCGCCGGGCGTGGTAGCGGTCGTCGGCGAGATGGCAGTGTTCGCCGTCGCGGAAAGGGCGGAGGCCCCTGTGGAGACCATCGGAATCGACGGGTACGATGTGGAAGCCGAGGATCTCTCGCCTGTGGATTCCGCTGAGGCTACCAAGTGTCAAAATGCTTAAAGGAAAACGAAGAATTAACAGTTACACAAACCTCCGCTGTTAATGCTCCCATGCCTCCACAAGTTAAACGCCTTCCTGCTCGGCGGCCGTGACTTATCTCTTGCCGAAGCCGGACCCTCTTTCTCCGCCTCCCTCGGGCTCCCGAACATTGACCCAGCGCCGAAGGAGGTCCGCGGCTTCCCCCACGCCTGATCCGACAGCTCATCCTCGCTGTCGTGGGCGTTTGGGTTAAGAGCCTCCTGAGAGTCCCACGGCGTGATCTCGGCGGAC
This sequence comes from Irineochytrium annulatum, assembly GCA_027600665.1. Classification (NCBI taxonomy): domain Eukaryota; kingdom Fungi; phylum Chytridiomycota; class Chytridiomycetes; order Chytridiales; family Chytridiaceae; genus Irineochytrium; species Irineochytrium annulatum. The sequence continues at coordinate 7,017 of JADGJL010000415.1, forward strand.
GTAGATCGGGACTGGAGCTCGGAGGCAAGGGGCACGACGACACTTCCGCGCTTCACCGGTGGGGGCACCGTCGGCGTGACCACGGACGGGGAATTCGGCATGGCTGCCGACGCGGTTGTCGGCGATGAGTTGTTGCTCGGCGCCGGAGCTGTTGAAACTGTCGAGCTCGGTGCGGCGGGGGGTTTCCTGCGGTCCGGGGGAGGGGGCGGGATCTTTTGTCGAGTGACAAAAGTGGTCTTATGCTGTTGCGGCTGCTGCTGCGTTGACTGACGCTGCTGGTCCGCAATCGTTGCCGCAACGCTAACGGTCGATGGCCTCGGGGTAACGTCGGCAGCCGCGCCTAGGCTGTTCGGAGCCGCGGTGTCCACTGGTGTTTGCGGCTTCGTTTGCTCCTGAGGCTGCGACTTGTCCTCGGCGGTCACATCCCCCTTGACATCGGCGAACTCAAACTGGGCGGCCAGCTGCGTCACACCGGTCGGTGCTGGCGCCGGGGTAGAGTATTGCGATATGTTGAGCTGGTGACCGCGCTTGGGTTTCTTATCCAGCGAGGGCGCCGCCGGGGCGGCGGCGACGGGAAGGTTGGGGACTGGTGCCCTCATCTCGATCGAGGTCAAAGTTACTCAAACAATGGCCTGTTCAAGCCCCCTCATTCGTAGGGATAGCGTATGTTGGATACAACACAGTTTGGACCAAGATTCAATATACATAAAAGAAGCAGGAGAAAGTATTTGCACTGAATTTACCATGAGCGCTTTCATCTCCACTGCGGAACTGATGACTGTGAGCACAACTACATGAACGACCTGAGATGAGAAGTGCAGCCATGCATGCAGGCGCTCGGTCTTTAGGAGACGCGAGGGGGTCGAGAATGTCAGGCTGGAGTCTAGATCAAAATAGTTCAATTACAAACATGATGGAGCAAAACAATTTCTCGCCCTTGATGATGCCCACATCCGCCCAGCGCATGCTGACCGCAATTCCTCCAGTGTGAGTTGGAAGAAATATAAATTCCCGGCGCATCGCTTTCGTCTTGTTCCCAGTACTCTCACCCATCACCCGCACTCCAACATGCAGCTCCTTGCAGTCATAGTGTGCCTGGCGGTCTTCGCGCACTCGGCTCCGGTACCAACAGCGACGCAAGAGGTCATCCCCATTCGATGGCCGGCCACGCGAACTCCCTCGACAACCACAAACTCGACGGGCCTGCCAACTACAACGGCATTTCAAACATTCGCGACCGCCGCAACGCTCCCGGCCGCCATCACGATCTCGACATCAGCATCATTGTCCGCGACCAATGAATACGCCACGGCGACCAAGTCGTTCCCATTGACCACGTCGGCCGCGACAGCCACCACCGGGCTGCCCGCAACCACTTCGCATTCGAGCACGTCGCTCCCGGCGACAACGGCGCACTCCGCGAGCACGACCGTGCACTCGACCATGAAGACCGAACAGCTTCGGTCGACGACCTCGCCCGCGACCGCGTCCACCGCTTCCTCGCTGACGTCGACGGCCAGCGCGCGGGGGTTGTTCGTCGTGCCGTACTACTACGGGCCGCCGCCGCCGGCGCCTATGGTTACGACAGTCGTGGAGTGGGGGAGGAGGTGGCACTAGTGTGTGTTCATTCGTTGACAAAGACGGTGATGCTTGGGACGGGGTGGATGGCAGAGGAGACGGGTTATTTCCTTACGAGCACCGTCTCTTGCTGCTTCCATCTAGGTTTACGATGGAGACGCGGACATTCCACATATTAGTTGCCTTTGCCTGAGTATTCGGCAGCGCCGCGAACCCTCCATTAGATTTACATTTTTGGCTTCAATAATTTCTAGAACAATAAAACAAATTAAGTTACTACACCAGATTTAGCAGATACAGTAATTTAAAATAAATTTAAACGCGAAAGCTTTTGTATGACAACAGACCCGCCTCCTACCCCGATGATCATAAAAGGATGTTGGACGGTCGATAACCTTCACTTCCGCGATCCCTACAACATATCTGATTTCAAATCGCTTTGCAGCAACGCTCTGGCTCTTGTCCCACATGTTCACCAGCAAGAGCTATCAGGGTGGCAGGGGATCTGGACGCCTCGGACAGCTGCGGGAGCGGGAAGACGGACGACGCGAAGTCTATTTTCTCCCCGCGCACCTACAAAAGCGATCGCCCTGCGAAACAGCCCAAGATGTTCTCCATCAACGATACCGGTGTGCCCGCAGCATCCCATTAAGAGCGAGGACCCACGGGCGAAAGGCGTTGTCGACGGGCGTAGCTTGATGGCCGCCGTCCGATCAAACCGCTAGATGAAGGAGATGGTCAAAATCAGCGCCTTTTAACAAACATGACCATTGACGCCTCACGACGGCGGCAGTTCGCCGGCACCGCGGCCGCCCTCCTCATTCTCTACCACCTCTCAAAACTCGACCTCCACCTCCGCATCTCACTGATCGAGCCGACCCCGTCTCGACCGAACATAACCTATGGCCAAGGACCGGTGGTCGATGGGGCGGACGCGGCGTCTCTAGGAATTAAACCCCAGGAGGAGTGGGATTGGGCTGTTCTGCCCTTTGATTTGCCTCCCGCGGACGTGACGGAGGTGACCGGCGTTGCCGACGTCGACGTGACGGCATTTGTGGATGTCACTGCAGACTCGAGCTCTTCGACCGCAGATGCGACGACGGCGCATCATGACACCTCGACTCCCGAGGAATGGACAAACTTGTCCCCCGATGAGTCGAGCACGGTCGTCAGCGACTGCGACGTTTTCAAATCCGTCCCGGTCGACCCATCCCTCGCCTTCGCGAAAATCCGCTGCTGCACGGCTCGCCATGCTGCGGCCCCGCAGAGGAAGTACACGCCGCCTTACGAGGCCGGCCCGCTTCGGACCGCGGTCGACGTCGTCAACCTCCTCCGAGACCGCACGCTCACGCTCATGGGCGACTCGCTCTCGGAGCAGGTCTACCTCGCGCTTCTCGCAGGATTGAGGATGCAATCCGACGTGAATTACCACCCCGTGCGAGCTATGAACTCCACGAGGGTTATACCGGGCAGTCGGCCGGGTTACAGCGAGGAGGTGCCGTGCTTCTGGGCGCCGCTGCACATACCCGCAACGAACACGACGGTCGCGCTGGCCAAGATGTACCTTTACGACGAGGACGGCGTCGACCTGCCTTGGCCGCCGAGATCGGCCGGTGTTGATGGTACGGAGCATGACCACGGTGTCAGCCGATGGCCCGTCAGATCGCGAGCCAAAATGTTTTGCACCAAAGATCAATTGGTCTGGGTCGCCGAGAGGTCGGACGTGATCGCGTTCAACCTCGGGGCGCACTACCTCGGGTCCGCCGATAAGGTCTCCATTTTCAACGACACGATGACCAGCGTTGCCCGATGGCTCGATATGATTAACTCGGACCCGCCGCCGTCGCCCCTGTCGTCGTCCAGCGGCGATGGCGTTGCACCGTTGAGCCAAAGGCGCGCGAGGTTGGGCTTTATGCGCGAGTACCTGCCAAAGCATGACGACGGCAACGCGCCCGAGGACGGGAATGACCCGGCTACCACGGGCACGACGTGCTCGCGGGATATCCACCCTGATCCTCATAACCAAATAATGGCCGAGGCGGCGAGAAGGAACGGGGTGCCGCTCCAAAAATGCGCCGACGCGTATAAAAACCGGACGGAAGCACACACGGGGTTTCGAGCAGGGAAGGGAGGAGGATACGATTGTCTTCACTGGTGTTTTAATAGGTTTGTCAAAGGATTACGTTTTGTCCAAAAGTTGCATTATTGGTTAACGTGAATGTGGTGATTTTTTCCCCCCAGGTTCATATTTGAGCCTATATTGCATGGCATGTACAACATCATCCGATCGGAGTATTATGTTTGATAAACAGTATTATTCGTGTTGCTGAGTTCTGCAACTAACTCAAGTTATTGCTTGTTACGATAATAAACGCGTTGGAGCCCAATGCTGCGCGAGGTTAGGGACGACACTGGCGAGACTGATTGGCACGCTTACATACCAGGCATCAAGCCTCTCGAGCGGGGTTCAAATGTTAGAGGGGTGTCAAAAATTATCCCCTTGCACGATCACGATCCCGTCTAGTCGTCAGCCAGGCCAGCGACCATGACTCCCAGCAAGGCCAGTTCCTTTTTAGACGGGCTCCTGAGCCAGATGTCAACGAACCAGCGCCTCTCCCTGATCGTTAAAGCGGCGGTCGGCGTCATCTGCCTCATCACCCTCGTCTGGAGCGCATTCGACACAAGCCTACTGGATTCCTTCGAGGAGGCCTCAAAAAACTCCGCGGATGAGTCATGGCAGGTGCATGGCGCCATCGCTGCGGCGGAGCGGCGGCTGTCGGAGGAGCGGGCACGGCAGGAGCGCGGACCCGACAATGGCGAGCAGAGCGTCTCCGACATGCTGTGCTCGCCCATGCGGCCAAATCCTCACAAGATCGCCGTGTGCATTGCGGGAAACAGCCGTACGCTTCGGTATCCGCTCGTGTACAAGACGATGAAGCACAATGTCATGGACGCGATCGGTGGGGACGTGACGGTGTTTGCGGCGCTGAAGTTGGCGGATGCGCCGGTGGATCACTCGCACGACCTTTGGCCGCAGCCGATGGTAAGTTTCGCACGGGAGTGATGACATCCAGGTCTCACGCTTTTTGCTTTTTTGCAGGCGAACTCATACGAGTTGATTGAACCCGCGTTGGATTATCTCAACGTGTCCAAAACAGTGATTGTGCGTTCGGATGAGATATTCAAGGTACGTTAGCTGCACGCAAGTTAAATCCTCCCCGCTGAGCCAAATTGGCAGATAAACAAAAATTGCAGGTTTAGACCGGGAACGTGGCTGTCGAACGAAGGGCCGTTACGGCGGATGATTGGGCAGTACTCCGGGATCAAAGAATGCTACGATCTTGTCCTGGAGCACGAACGAGAGAATGGTATTCCCTTTGTTCCAGTCTTGATTGTTGTTGCTGATTGACAATGTGAATTTTTAGGCATGCAGTTTGATATGATTTTACGAATGAGACCAGACGCTGCGTGGATGTCCTCCATACCGGTGTGTACACACTCCCCGATCTACTTTTGTTTTCATCACCCGAATAGCACCGATTTCTTACACTCGGCTTATAGCCATGGTGCGTCTATAACCGTAATGTTGTTTACGCCCCATTCACGACCGACCACTTCAACCTGATGGACCGGCGGCACGCGGACATCGTTTTCAACCTGATAACCTGGTACTACAATTGCAACGAGGAGCGCACCGAGCACGATCCCGAGGACCTCTTGAAAGCCGTACGTTTGGCGCGCTTATATTACTGTTTTCATGCTGCGGAAATTTTACTGATAATGCAACATTTCCTAGCTGGTGTATGAAAGGACAGGGCACGGTCTAAAGATCTTCGCCTTCAACCTCCAACTTGTCCGGGAAGTCAGTGCGGACATTGCCTTGAACCTGTGTCCCGTGCTGGGGGGCAGGATGGATAATCTTACCGCATGCAATATGATGTTCAACACGCATCAAGACCGGGAATGATCAACTCGGCTTCCGTTACACCTCCGGTTCTTATATACCTTGATTAAAGGTCTGAACGGAGCTCCTGTGGAACCCCGACGCGGCAACGGGAGGAGCCGGGGTGAGCTCCACGTCGAATGAAGAGATGGTATTATCTGGCCATTCTCTTCACGCTTCTCCCGCTGGGGCCGCAATGCCATTGAATATGAGCCTCACCTAGATCATTTTTGCAACTTTCTTCGTCGAGATACTCGTTCCGTGTTATATTTCTGCTTGCTAGTACATACCTTTAGCATGGACATAGGCATTGTTTACTCTTTTATCAAATATTAATATATAATCCATCCAATCCTTAGTTTCGTACCGCTCTGAAACTGTGCAACGATTAATGACGAAAGTGAACGTAAGTATCCACGATTGTCAAATTGGTTATGTAAATGGATTATTATCAAGATTTGCACTTAAATCCTCGCTCCCATTTGAGTCTGTGAAAACAGGCGGAAACCATGCAATCCCCCAATTTATTCTCTTGGTCGTACGTCGGCACCCGTATCAGACAGGTTGAAACCTTTACGCTTGCCCGTAAGCGCCGTATTAGATAGGACCTCGCCATCGTCCAGACCGCCAAGGAGAAGCCTCATATGTAGAAGGTGAAGGCCGATGAAGATTAGGATGATAATGACTGCAATCTTGGCTGCTTGGATAATGGCGGACTGGTAGAAAGGGCGTCAGCAAGAGACGTGGCGAAACTCGCGGCACAAATTCTCAATGGTCGACCTTTTTCCGCCGAGGAGAACCCGGCAGCAAAGGCTCCCCGTCCAAGTCGTCCGACTTCTTCACGCTGCCCACGATGCTACTGTTGATGATGCCGCCACCGGCGCTGATGCTGGCGCCGGGGATTTTCCCTGCGGCGGTAGACCCAGCGCTCTGCTGCTGTCCAGCGAGGAAGTAGACGTAGGTCGCCAGGAAGATCGTCATGATGCCGTTGACGGTCAGGATGTTGATCGACGTGCCGAAGAACAGGAAAGAGATGACGATGAGGATCGACGTCGAGCAGGTCTGGGCGATGGTTTTAACGACGGCGTCGGCGTACTTATAGACGGCCGTCACTGCAATGCCGATCACGCAATTACAGAAGACGACGACCTTGGCCATGGTGTCGTAGCCCTCGAAGAAGCCCTGCGTCGTCGGGTCCGTCATGGCCGTGATGATGTATACGGCCATGTTGAAGACGAACCCGAAGGTGTAGAGGTAGAAGTTGATCACGTGAAGGGATTGCTTCATGTTTTTGTTGATGACGTCGTTCATGCAGCCGCAAAGAGCTGTAATGGTCACGCTCGTCAAAAGGACGAAGTATCTAGACAAATGTGAAGAAACGGCTGAGTCTATGCAATAAAAGCGATATGAGAGGCAAAAGACCTACATGTAAAAGCTATACAATGTGGAGCCGTTTTTGGGGTCATACTGTGACGTGATGATGCCGCAGATCTGAAGAAATATCGACACCCACTGCAACGTCGCCTGGTGCCGCCCCAACATGGTCAAGATCAACGCCGAGATGAAGGTACAGCCGGACTTGAGGAGCGCGATGGTGCCCGGATCGGCCATGAGGAACAGACTGAAGCCCAGGTGATTATTTATTGTGTACAGCGCCGCCAGGGAGCCGATCTGCAGCACGTTTGATCTGGTAAAGCCAATCTTGAGCTCCGCGAGGCTAAGGTCGACCACGGATCCCTTCCCGACCGTAACGCCGCCGGCGGAGCCCATCGCGCCATCGGTTTCCTTCAATTTCGCCTGAAGATGGTAGTCCTTGACGGTGATGCAGAGCAGGCCGAACGCTATCCCCATCTTCACGAGCTCCGAGATCGCGAGGGACGACGCCTGCGAGAACTTGTAAGTCCCCGAGGCGCTGGCGAGCTTGTAGATCACAGCGACGGCGACCTGGATGACGATCAGGCCGACGAAGGCCAGGATGTCGGGGCGGATGTGGAGCGCATTGAGGGCTGTCCACCAAGCCATCGTTGTTTAGCGAGGCGGAGTCTGAAACTTGGTCGCTCATTGATCTGCGCAAAATGCGAGGTGACTTCCTCCAACGGACCCCGACATCCAGCGGCTTCAAGGGTGAGATTACCTGCCGTTGCATCTCCAAGTGGATGCCCATCTCACTGCTCCCTGTGGCACTGCAGCGTTCTTCGCCGCCCTCGCCGTGATCTCAATCATCGGGTTATGGTTCCAGGACGCCATGAGACGGTATGAGACCGTCGAGCCTGTCACAGACGCCTCCGCGGGGAGGGCGGGGTTCGACCGGGAGGTGAAGCTGCCAGACCTCTTGTGCAGCCCGTTTCAACAACCCCCACCGCGGATCGCGATCTGCATGGCCGGCTCGGCCAGAACGCTCAAATACCCGTTGGTTTACAAAACGATCCGGAAGTACGTAGTCGAGGCGATCGGTGGGGATCCTGTGGTGTTTGCCTACTTGAAGCTGGAGGACTCGCATGACCCGCGTTGGAACCTGTGGCCCCAGCCATTGGTGAGGTTTGCGCTTAGCCTTTGAAATGAATTTGGCGTCAATTGCCTTCATCTGATTCTCATTCAAGGATAACTCGATAGCGGACTTGAAGCCAGCCCTTGATTACATCAATATAACGGGGCTGAAGACGGATCAGGGCGACGTCACTTTAAAGGTGATTAAAATGTTTGTTTGATTGAATTTGTTTGTTGCAAACGCTGGCAATTGCTGATGACCTGCAGACGAACCCGAACTGCACATTCAGACCCGATGCATGGCTTCATCAAGATGGCCCCTTGCAACGGTTCCTTGGACAATACACATCCGTGCGAGAATGTTTTAAACTGATCGAAGACTACGAGAAGAGCCACGGTAAGACTCTTTAGACGGCAACTGAATTTCTCACTTTTTGTTCGTCAGCAATGAAGTTCGAGATGGTGCTCAGGATTCGGCCGGACGGCGCCTGGATGACGCCAATGCCTGTGCGTAAGCGACAGTCATGTTGTCGTTAGCTAACTATTGCAAATGCAGCCCTGGTGTGCATATAATAGGGAGAGGATTTATGGAAATCATAAGCATCCCGATCATGTCAACGTGATGGACAGGAAGAATGCCCCCGCCATCTTTGACCTTATCTCGTGGTATTACGACGAATGTAACGAGCAACGCGACGAGAACGACCCGGAGGCGATCGCTGTTAAGGTTTGAGTTTAGCTCGGCTGTACCCCTTTGCCAAACGCGCTAATCCTCCTGCACTTACAGATCGCGGAAAAGCGTTCCGGCTACGGCTTTCAATTTTATGACTTCAATGTCAACCTCGTTCGGGGAGCAGGCTCGAATATCGCATATAATCTCTGCTACTTGCTTGGAGACCGGATAGGCAACATGGACGCTTGCGAAAAGATGTTCAACAGCAAGCAGGACCGTACGTCTTGAAACATGCCTTCATTTCCGTCGCCGTTTAGAGTAGTTAGAGTAGTCACTTGATATCAATGCACAATATGTAAAAAGATACGGCCGTAAAAAAACCTTGAAGGCGCGGTATGGGTGGAAACACGGGTGAAACGCGGGCACGCGAGAAAGAGGAAGTGATCTGCTAAAGTGGAGGTGCATACGGCAGTCACGATCGCTGTTCAGCGGATGCGGAGGCTTGAGCGGAAGGGTGGACAGCTTTGTCAGCTAATCCAAGCCACCCCGCCGCGTTTGCGGAGAGCGATGGAGTGCGCTGCGGGCACCTCCACCCTTTGTCAGCGTTCGACCCGCGATCTCCGAGTCCCGGTGGAGACGAAGCCCGGCCTCGCGACCCTCAAAAGCGCGCTATCAACGTCGACGATCCATCAACTCATCCCCATCAAGTGCCTCACTGTTTCACTATGGAGAACTCGATTATACTCATCACGGGCGCTAACAAGGGCATTGGGTAACACGTCAATCTGCTGCAACCAAAGACGTAAACTCAACCTTCCTTTCACCTTTCGCGTCCTCTTCCCACGCAGCTACGAGGCCGCCCGCTTTCTGTCAGAGAAGCTCGACGCCGCGACGACCGTGATCCTGATGGGCACGCGGTCCGTCCGCAACGGCGAGGACGCCCTGCGCAAGATGCGCGCCGCCAACGCCTCCCACACGTACGCCAACATCCATCCTCTCGAGCTGGACGTCACGAGCGGGAAGTCCATCGCGGCGGCCGTCGAGAGCGTGAAGGCGAGGCATGGCAAGCTGGACGTCTTGATTAACAACTCCGGGATCGCGAATGAGGATCTCAGGGAGGCTGGGGCCGTCTTTGCTGTGAACTACTACGGCGTCAAGTGCGAGTCGTCACGCTACTAGTTCATGATCCCACTAACAACGTTTTTCGAACAGGGACATGATCACGGCCTTCGATCCCATCATGCCGGCGAGCGCCAAGACAATCATCGTGTCGTCCGAGGTCGGGGCATGGACCGTCCACGAGATGAACCCGGAACTCCGGTCAACCTTCGACAAGGTCGAGAGCCTCACCGCGGCCGACGTCGACCGCCTCGCCGAAGACTTCCTTCAATTTGCCGCCGGGAAGCCCACGAAGCACGACTGGGCCAGCGCGTCCAAGTGGTTTGGGTCATACGGGCTCAGCAAGTCGCACATCTCGGCTCTCGCGCAAGTTCTGGCCAGGACGCGGCCGGACAGGAGGCTGGCCGTCGTTTGCCCCGGGTTCTGCGCGACGGATTTGAACGGCAATCGGGGTCACCGACCGGCGGCTGTTGGGGGAGAGAGCATCGTGTGGCCGGTGCTGAATGACGGGTGGAAGCAGGGCGGGTTTTATCAGGATGGGAACGTGCATCCATACAACTCCGAAATGTCCGCGCGGACACGGGAGATGATGATTGGTTTTCAGAAGTCTCGCGAGAGTGCTGCGGCCGCGAAGGCATGAGCTGTGAACGCGGTTTAGGGAGTATTGTTCATAGTTTGGAATAGAACATGCTATTATAGTGTTCATGAACAACAAATTCTTCACATATTTACAACAACTCCCTTCCTCCTCGCCTCTTCGGCAGCAAACACCAGCATATGCGATTTCAAGACATCCTGCACAGTGCACCCGAGCCTTTCCTGCCCCTTCCCCGCAACGGCCTCCACGAACGCCGCCGCAAGCCCGAAGTCGCCACCCCCATGTCCTCCCAAGCTCGACCTAGGGTCGATCCTGGATCGCTTCCTCGTCTCAAACTCCACAACATTAAACGTCTGCATGTCCCCCTCGATCTCCCCCTTTGTGCCATGAATCCACGTCCGACGCTGGCAAATCGACTCGGTGAACGCCACCATCGTGAAAGACGCCGTGACGCGACCGCCGTCTAGCTCAATGTTCACAACCTGGTGGTCGGCGACATCATTCTCACACTCGTAGACGCATCGCCCATAGGGCCCATCCCTGAGCTTGGCGCGCACGAGGTCCTCGAGATCCCTGACGGGCGTGTTCGCCCTCGCGTCGTCTCCCACCACGACGGAGACGGGCCACCCCGCGGATCCGGCGCGCGCTCGGTCGAGGTAGATCCGGGTGGCGGAGTAGGCGCACGTGGAGGCCAGCGGGCAGTCGAGGCATCGTTTAGCGTCGCCCGCTTCGCTGGGCTTGGAGCGGCGGTTAAAGTGGGTCAGGTTCCCGAAGCTGGAGACGCGGTTGATCTCACGGCGGGCGGTGGGGAGGAGGTGGAGGATGAGGTCGAGGTCGTGGCAGGATTTGGTCATGAGGGAAAAAGATGACTCTGATTCTTTCGCCCAATTGCCCCTCACTGCCATCAGTGCGGGTTAATATCCATGGAAGAAGGATGCACTCACCGTACGAGTGAGCAAAGTGATAATGGCCGACGGGCTCCGTGTGCTGGATGTTGACGATGTCGCCGATGCACCCGCTGTCCAGGACCTCCTTCAACGCAACGGTGTAGGGCGAGTACCTCAACACATGACCCATGCCAAAGATGACGCCAGCCCTCTCCACGGCCTCCGTCATGCGCTTGCAGTCCTCGATCGTCGTGGCCATGGGCTTCTCGCACAGGATGTGATACCCCCTCGCGGCCAGCGCGACGACGATGTCGGCGTGGCTCGAGTCCTGGGTGCACACAATGGCGGCCTGCGCGACGGCGACCGGGCGCGCGATGAGGTCCTCCGCGGTGGCGAAGACGAGGTCCGGGCCGAGATCGTGTAGTGCGGCGAAGTCGACCCGTCGGTTTGGGCGCGGCTCTGCTACCGAGACAACTTTCGCGAGCGTCGGGTGCTCAAGGGCGTAGCGGCCGTACATCTGTTTGCAGAGGTTATGACAGGGTCGGGAGTGACGAGAAAGAGATGGCATACCGAACCGCGCTCCCCGGCCCCGATGATGGCGAGGGTTACCGGGCGTAGTTCCTTCGCCGGCGGGTCCTGCTGTTTCCCATCAGAACCAGGCTCAAGATCGCGAGTCGTCGGGGTCGCCGGCATCGCTGTGTTGTCGTCGGGCATCTGACTCCGGGACCTTCCGCCGCGAGCAAATCTCGACCACATCCTCACAAGAAGAAACAGGCAGCGATGGGAACGGTGAAGGTGAGGTCCAAGTCGAGATCGGTGCAGTTTGGCGAAGTCGGCTTGGCGGTTCTGCTGTGCCTCGTAACTTTCTCGCGTCCATCAACGACTGCCTGGTGCGAGATCGTCGACAAGTCCATGACTTCTCTGAGGCTCGAAGACCCAAGGACGGTTTAACTCATCACGTACGACTACGCTCAACAGATCAGGTAGGTCGGGGCGCGACGTAGAGGGGGCTTATTGATCTGCCGCCCCGCTTCGATGATGGCATATTTATCGGATCTAATGCAGCAGCCACTTAATTTTTTTTATAGAATTTTAGAACTCGCAAGAGTATTCACGGCAGCAAATCTAAATAATTATTTACAAATAAACATCTTGTGAAAGAAAATGCAGGACGCAGAAACAGAACGAGCACTGAACTTCCTCCCTCTCAATTCTGGTGCGACGACAACCCACTCTTCCCCTGCCCATTCCTCAACATCAGCGCCTTGTTCTGCTCGATCCCGCTCGCGAACTTGATCATCATCTCATTGAAGGCGCCCTGCAGCTGCCCGATCTCGCTGACGGCCGACCGCTGATCCAAGTACCCGTCCCGCAGGGCCGAGAAGTCGAACTGTGTCGCCTGGCCCATAGCCTTGCTCAGGTATCGCAAGGGGGACGTGATGGCCCACGAGAGCAGGATGGCGACGATGAGCGCGAGGACGCAGAAGGCCACGATGAAGATGATGGCCTGTTGCATCGTGGCCCTGATCACGGCCACGAAGTCGTTCGAGGGGATCGCCAGGAGGAGGAGCCACTTGAGACCCGTCGTGGGGTTCGTGAGCCAGACGGCGTTGACAAGGACGTCGTCGCCGATGGCGCCGGAGTGGAAGGTGGTCGACAGCGCGGCGGCGGTCGATGACAGGGGTATACCCTGGATGGAGCCATCGCCTGATGAGAAGGCCGTGGCGAGGTACGTCGCGGCGGCGGAGACGAGGTTGTTGGGGTTGCCGATGGCCGGGAAGGTGGTTGGCGTCGTCCCGTTCTGGGATATCCCGCGCACCGAGGACGCTAGCATGTTGCCCGTGTTGCCATCGATGAGGGCCACGACGCCGTTCGGGGACACCGTGATGGACTGAAGGAACGTGTCGAGGGACTTGATGGACAGCATGACAAAGTGGGCGGCGTAGTAGTTGCCAGAGGTGACGGTGCCGAGAGAGGAGTTAGCCCAGACGGGCCAAAAGAGGGGGATGAGGAAGGTTTTGAAGATGGGGGTGAAGATAGGAGGCGCCCAGAAGGGTTGACCGGGCGTGAGGCCGTTTGAGGCCAGGACGGGCCACTTGACGTTCGGGATCCAGTCGTCGCGCACCGTGGTAAAGGTCTGGTTAAGATTCAGGGACGAGTCCGCGTTGATGCCCAGGACGGCGGCCGCCTTCAAGGTGTAGTCCGTCGTCGCGTCCTGGAAGTAGACCTGCTGTCCTCGCGGGTACGCGGCCATGTAGGACTGGTTACCGTTGCCGTCGGCCTGGAAGACGATTCCCGAGTTCTCGAGCGAGCTGAAGGGATCTGCGGCCTGGTAGTGGTTCGCGATCATCTCCGGGTTGGCCATCCACGCGCCCCGGTTGATGGAGTTGACAAAGTTGAAGACTCGGACGTTGTTGGACTTGACCTGCAGAACGCGCATGGACTCTGTGATGGTGTTGTTGACGGCCTCGGAGGCCCGGTTGAGAATCGCGAGTCGGATCTGGGAGGTGATGTCGTCGATGGTTCTAAGGGACTTGGAGATGGTGATGTAGCCGACGATTGAGCCGAGTAGTGTGGTGAGGCTAACCGTTTATGTCAGCAATGGAACGACGAAGTGAAGAGGAAACAACAGGAAACTTACAAGAACACGACACAGGTAATGCTCACGTACAGCGGCAAGCGGACCTTCGCCTTCTTCGCGAGGCCGCGCGGCGTGGACCCGTGCATGGATGCGGTTGTCGACTGCTGGGACTGGGACGAGGGGAGCGACATGGTCAGCGAGCGGAATGCGGTTCCGTTCCGGGTTGTGGCCCACCTTTTGAAGGCTCTGTAATCTGTAATCAGAACCCCATCCCTTTCGTCCCCTTCTTCCCGTTCACCATCAACATCGGCGCAATAACTGTCTGGTGCGTTGTTCTGTGTTTAGGACGTAAAAATCTGAGTGGTCTTCTTGCATGACTTCAAGCCGTGCGCCTCGTTCAGTTCCGCGTTTCGCTCCCCTTCTTCACCCCCCTCACGACTCCTTGCTCCCTTCTTTCCACGCGACTGTGGCCGGCTACGAATGATTAACAACTGACCATGGCCCGTCCGCATGCAATGCGAGCGTCTCACAGAAAACGTCTGGTTGGCGAGTTAAGGTTCATTGCCACTACCGACTCGGCCCACACGTCCGCTTGTTGGCCGCGTGGCGCTAGCACCGCTCTTCCACGTGTGCCCCAACGTCCGAAAAAACAGTAGGTGTCCTTCATTATTGATGGTGATACTTTTACAATACATTGCAATAAATTACGAAATGCGAAAAACACAAACGTAAAAATGCGCACGCCCACTTTAGAACTACATGGTACCGTTGACCGAGGTCCTGTATGCGACAGATGGACAGACAGATAGATAGAAACGCGGCAAGAAATGCGCAGAAAACGAAACGAAAACGACGAAAGCGCGGCAATTAACCCGGCTGTTATAACGACCTTCTGCCCCACCGTCCGACTTCTCCCGCACGGAATCCGAGGTGTGTGTCTAAGTTAACGCGACAAATAGATAGAACGATACAACCGAGAAAAGAACATACGCGGTATACGTTAACGCGCCACCTCCACCCGCACTGGCAACCACCTTCTGCG
>JADGJL010000416.1:0-21871 GCA_027600665.1 Irineochytrium annulatum
GCCAAATACGCAACCATGGAGCTCGACATGACGCTGGCCGAGATGTCGCCGGCGCTCCTTGCCGGTGACCACACGGAGAGCGGCAACTTCTGCAGTGGCAAGCGGCAGGGCCCAGGAAAGGATTCGGCCGCGTGCCTGCACCTTCACTTTGCGATAGCCGCAGGGGACATCTCGAGGCTCATCATCGGAGATTGGGAAAGTAGGCTCGATTACTCAGTATATGGCGCTTGCCTATCGTCACTCGGACCCATTTTGGATGGAACAAACAAAGGTAAAAATTCCAGCCGCTGGCTCTTAGTCCTTAACAAGCACTTTCAGGCGAGCTCGGAATCACCTGCGAAGCTGCATCATCGCTCAAGCGCGTCTTAAAGGATCTCCCCGTGTCCCGTTGGTCTCCAGTAGACCGTGGGACCCACATTTTAATCCGAAGTAATGATCTATCGGCTCTAATTACCGTGGTATTTTCTGCGAATGCTGATAGCATTCTTCTATGGACCGACTGGGATATGGCCGCTCGTTATGACAGCATATGGAGTCCCCATGCCGGCGCGCTTGATTGGGCTGCTAAGGCACACTTTGCCCAAGGCTACGAAGACGAGACGGAGAACGAGTTCGTTACAAAATTCATCAACCAGTCGCTGGTAAAAAAGCTGGAAAGCCAGCGGCTATCGACGACCCCATCCGCCGCGTCAGAGTATACCACGATGAGGCGTAAAACCCGGAGCACTACGGTTCGCACTGCGGATGTCACGGATTCACAGGGGGCGAACGGAGGCTTCAGATCCGTTGCGGCGGTGTTCGTTTCACTCCTATTCCCATTTGAACTTGCAAAGGTATGGCGTGGGTCAGAGCGCAATCTAAGTGCGATTTATCTGTAGGTGCAACGGGTTGTCATGTGCTACTTATCTGCGCTTCGTAAATTCGGAGGCGTTTTCCAGCAATACTCAATCGACGATAAAGGCCAAACTCTCCTGGCCATTTTCGGATTGCCAGTGAGTATTGTGGAGTTGTAAAACCTTCCAACAATTTGCTAACGCTAGCAGCCTTTTACTCACGTAAATAACTCGGATCAATGTATCCAGTCAATGAAGCTCTTTCTCGACAACTTGCGGAAGGAGTTTGAAGATCCCATTGACCTTGCTATCTCCGTTGCCACGGGGGACCTCTTGTTCACATCAATTGGAACCGACTATCGAAGGGAGGCTGGCTTGCTTGGTTTGTCTTGTTGCTTTCTAGCCGCTGCAATCGCCGGCTATTAATAGAAGTTTACAGGAGAGGTTGTAATTATCGCTGCAAGGTTGATGGCCACCGCAAAGGAGAAGCATGTTCTTGTCATGGACGACGCCACCTACAAGTTTGTGAAGCTATCGAACGAAGTGGTAGACCTCGGCATCGTTAAAGCGAAGGGGTGGGCGAACGGTGTACACGCATATGGCATAAACCTTCTATCTGAGGACAAACCGCCTGAGGCTTCCAAAATCCAACTAGGGTATGACGGAGAGAGGGCGGTCATTACGCAAAGATTTATGGAGTGGCGAGAGTGTGGTCGACGGGCTGTTGTGCTAGTGGAGGCCGCAAGTGGGCTAGGCAAATCATCGTTGGCAAATTTTCTCATCGATCAGGCATGCGGGGTTGGCGTCCCGACGTGTCTCACGCAAGGTCTAATCTTATAATCTCTTTTTTGTCACGTGTTTGAGCTTGGATCTGATACTCTTGATTATTTGTAGCCACGGAGAAAGACCAATGGACTCCCTTTAATGGCCTTCGCTCAGTGCTGCTGTTCCTACTCAATCACTACTCATCAACAGCCGAGCCCGATGTGGAGTCGTCTCTGCACAATGTACGGTTTAAACGCTCGATACTTCTGCTAAGGTGCGCTGCCAGCGCATCCATATCCGTCCGCAGGAACTCAGTGTCAAGCGTTATGACAGCACCGTGGCGTGGTCCGGCAGCAGGAAGTGATCCTCATTTGATCAGCATGCTCTTAATGCTGATGACAAAGGCAAACCTTGAGACGGAGCTCGCTCCCTTACTTGGCAACATGCTCCCGATTCTTGCAATGGATGAAAATGAGCGGACGCAATCACTCGATGGGCCATCGCGCAATAACCTGCTGAAGTCGGTCCTTGTTCAAATCATAACCGCGTTCGTAGAGAGCACGGCAGTCGTATTCATTTTTGATGACGCACAGTGGCTTGACGCAAGCACACTAGAGGTTCTAGTGCAGATTTCAACGTTTTGCCCAAAGGTATGGCTTATAGTCTTGCAGAGACATTGCTAAAGTACCACAGATATACTTCCAGATTCTAACCCGGCCAATGAAAGATTCCAAAAACAAGGCACTTAACGCAATTGTTGCCATGCCAGACTCGGAATATCTCCAATTGTCTGGATTTACAGAGACTGACTGTCTCCATATGATTGTGAGTCAAATAACAACTTGAAAGCTAAGATGTTTCAAGGAATGGAGATTAAAGAACTTGAGGCTACACATCCAGGCTATAAGTTCTGAAATAACAACAGCAATCTACGCAAAAACGGGGGGCTACCCGTTATTCTTGCAGTTAACGCTTGAAGTCGTTATTGCAAAGATAGGCTCAGATCTGCAAATATCCAATGACGGCAACCTTGAAATGGCTGTGGCTGGCGCATCTGCCAAAGATATGCTTTCTGACTTAAGCGCGGCCGTGCTATTTCAGTTTGACCGCCTTAACCCAACATTCCAGCAAATCCTAAAAGCGGCGTCGATCTTGGGACAGGTGTGTGCAACACATGCTTTGCAATGCTGTAACTAATCTATATCATAGTACTTTGTTCTCACAGACGTTCTTGATATTCTTAGGCTTGATTGGTCCGACGACCAGGCGTTGGAGCTGATACGGGAGAGCGACACCTACTCATTCCTTCTCCTCCCTAAGCCAGAGCTGAAAGCAGAGAAAACAGATCATCTGTTAGTTGGTGATTCCTTTATCGATGACATGCCGGATGTCCCGGCAAAGGTTGGCTCAATATGCCTAGCATTCCGTCACATCGGGATTATGAATGCTATATATGATTCGCTCGCATATGAAGAAAGGATAAAGATGAACGCATTTGTTGCTGGTGTTCTTGAGGTTCTTCTCAGTGACGAAAATGAAGACACGCTCTTGCCCTCCATCGAATATCATTACTCGAGGACTGGGGAGACAAAGAAGATCATTCATTATCGTGAGATGCTCGGGTAGGTTGCCTTTGCAATCATCACGATGCCGATGATTCTTAAATTCATCAACAGATGTCGACTCATCAAGAACTTCCACTGCCTCGAAGGAATTCGGACACTAGAATCACTGATGCAATACGTCTCCCTTATTGAAAGCAGCCGGGAAGACCTTGATCAGGTCACGCCTCTCCGCCGCGCGAGGTGGTTGTCCCACCTGTGTTGTGGCTACACCATTATGGATGATTATCCAAAGGAGAGGATATGTGGTTATGATGCCCTCAAGATACTAGATGGCAGGACTTGGCCCGAGAAGGGCAAGGAGGTTACAAGAGCGATCTGGGGTGCCAGATTGAAGGTGTTATGGTTATGGGTGAGGACGTCAGGCGGTAAAAAGCCAACAAGGCCACTAAGGAGCGAGGGTATCGCCCGAGAAATCTTTGACCTCAAGCACATGATCTTCGCCAATCTTTCGGTGTGCATGTCGCGAGACAAGACGTTCAGACCCAAGGATTGCGAGTTGCTGCTTTACAAGTTTATGATCCTTCACCTTACGCACTCGGATGACGCATCCACCATGTACTGACATCATACTAATACTTATCTAACCTGTTTCATTCAAGATCACTGCTTTTGCTACGATTGTCTTATTATGCCATGTATTTTGCACCAGCATTGCAGCAAACTTTATTTCGAGCAGCTACCCGCCGTGGAGACATGGACCCCGCTCATAGCCTCTCGCTGGCGTTCAGTTGTAAGTCATTTCCAGTTCTATCGTAACTGATAAGTTTGTTTGCAGGCACGGCCAACAGCAATGTATTTATGATGACCACTTACGTGGCTCAACACGTCATGTACTGTAAAAACCGCGGCGACGCCGTGACTATGGTGACCAGCGCGTACTGGTCATTACTCATCGGGTATTTGGCGGGCGATCTGGACTATGTACAGCGGGTTGCATACCCCATGTTTGCCCAAAACCCAATCTTGAAGGAGAACAAGTTGCTGGCATTATTAGTCGCGCATAGCTTCTTCAGGATAGCAGTCTGCAGGGGGCATGACCAAACCGAGATTGACCGCCTATGGGACGAGTTTGAGCCATATGCCAGGTTTGCAGATGCCATAAAATACGCTTTAGGCAACACCGAGCTCGGCAAAACGTGGTGTCTTGCGTACCATAGTAATGGTGACTACAGAGCCGCCTTGGGGATGCTCGAAGCCTTTGAGCAGCGGATCGACATGAACAGTGTCGGCGGCATGAACTCCGACCTTGTGTCGGGGGGGTTCTTATGCTCAGTACTATTCTTTGACGCTACAAGATCGAACGTGCCAGTTCCTTGGGCCAACTCGGCGGTGGCCACACCTAGGGCATGGAATAAGGACGAGCTGACAAGGATTGCCAAAGTTCTGTCACTCCTTGTGATAAAGGCGAAGAAGGTCAAGATTCAGGTGCCGGCGTACTGGGCTTTACAAGGTTTTAGAGCCATGATCCTTGTTGTGCAGGGGAGGGCTAAAGCGGCAATTCATCTTCTGAAATCGAGGATGGGGTCACGAAAGCGAAGGGCTGAGATTGAATACTTGCGCTTTCTTCATGGTGTTTACAATGGGTTTGTTGGCAAGTATTCAAAGCGCGATGGAGAATGCAGCAGTAAAGCTAGAGAGATTTTCACAGAAATGGGCGCACCGGTCTACCTCCGATGGATAGATGCGTGATGGATTTATTTATGTATATTTCATTGCTTCTTTAAGTACCTGTATGTAGATGTAATAATAATACTGCCTAGTCGACCTGTATTTGGCTTATCGCTTGGCTTAAAGAATATAACTTCCCTGAACTTTTCGCCACTACAATTGTTTATAGTCTTTCAGAAGAATTCGTAGCAGGTGGTCTGGACGCCAAGAACAATATGGTCCATCTCCTCTCATACATGGTGGAACTCTGTTATCACAAACAGAAAGCGTGGTTCATGTGTCAGTGAATAATTGTTACGGATGCAACATGCTGAACGACTTGGTTGACGCTTGAGACCGTGACGACGTCGTCGACCGTTACCTGCGCGAGAACTTCTCCCGATTGAAGGACGACGAGGTAGTTTGTCGCGGACAGCGCGACGGAGGTGGCATGGCTGGGCGCGGGTGACGAAATGCGCGTGCTGTTGTGTAGATGGCTTTAGATAGCTCGGTCGAAGAAGTAGAGAGCCGTTGTGGCGTCCACTGCTGAGAGGGGGTCGTCAAGGAGGACATTGGAGGCGCGAGTGGGCCGAGTGCGAGACGTTGCTTTTGGCTGCCGTAAAGGTTGATATTGAGGTCTTGCGCCCGCGCCCGTTGTGAGCGAGTTTCTCGCTCGCTTAGAGGCAGTGGACTCGACGGCCGGAAGGAAGGGGATGTGAACAAGGAGCTATAGATGGAGGAGAAGCAGTAGTGGTACGGGTGGGAGGCAAAATTAGTTATCTTTAGTAGCTTATTGGGCGGGTTTGGTTTCTTGCTGGATTTGCGCACGTGGGGAGAAAACAAATAAAGGGAGGGAAGTTCTATCATCGACAAGAGAGACCGTCGTCAGAACGACAGTGTGCTAGCTGGGAGACCAAGGCGCTTCCACATCTGGTGCTCCATACAGGGAGAGCCGCGTCAGCACCATTCGAACGACGGCCCTCGCATCGGGTAGGGCCAAAGCATCATCGAACTCGGTTTCCCCACCACGCGGGTAGAGGAGCATACCTCGCGGGTGGAGGAGCATATCTCTGACCGCGCGCGCCATCGGGCCCGCGGATCTCCGACGGCAACAGCAGCAGTAACACCATGAGCGGGGGCAATGGGGATAGCAGCGCGTTGCTGGCAGGGTTTGTGGGGGGGGGGGGAGTTTGATGGCCGTGACTTAACGGGATTTCTACGCCGGCTCGCGCGCGTCTTCTTTGTTAATAAGGCACGGGCAGATGCGCATAAGATCGAGGCCATTACGTGCCTCGTTACGGACACGGTGCGACGGCGACTGGAGGAATGGAGGGGTACGCACACGGAGGGGACGTAAACCCAATGCGTGGAATACCTGCGGGGGCTCTACGGCACGTTTGATCGGCGCGTGACGATGGCTGATGTGAACGAGCTCGTTGAGAGGGGCACGTATACGTCGCTGCGGGCATACATAGACGAGTACGGGAACTTGGCGGAGGGCCTACCGGAGGCGGCAAAGATGGATGTGGGCACGAAGGTAACCAAGTTTTACTCGGGGTTGAAGAAGGAGGATCGCGCGGTGTTGGGGTTCTACCTAATGGACGACGAGGGGCATCTCAGGCTGGACTGGGACATCGTGACTTCGGCAGTGAGGAGGGAAGTCAAGGTACGAATCTGGATGTGGAGTCGGCCAAGGGTGTCAGGCTGGTACCGGTGGTCGAGCCCGTTGCCGTCACGGTGGCCCCATCGTGTGGGACATCGACAGCCGCGGCACCGGCAGCTCCCGCGCCCGCTACCGCGGTCCCGCGAAGGTTCCCGACGCCAACGGACTCAGACCTGGACGACGTGATCCATCGCCTTCGCGCTCTCAAGCAAGCAGCCGTGGGGAGACCGCAGACGACAATGCCGCTCCAGCCTTGGGTCGCGCCGGCGGCTCCCGCGACGGGTCCCACGATCATGGCCGTGCCGGCGCAGCCCAGCTACCAGCCGCAAGCTCCCCACAGCGCGGGGCCCGGCGGGCGCCCGAAACACTGTGCGTGGTGCTGGGACGAGCGGCACTTCAAAAACAACTGCCCGGTCCTCCAGGCCGATATCACAAGCGGCTGCCCGATTGTGGTTGTTGACGGGAGGATCAAGTGGAAGGGTGGCGATGGAAGGCCAGGCGCGGAGGTACCGATGAGGGTTGGAGGGATGAGGCAGGTGTGCATATCGGCGGGACAGAGTGGAGTCGGAACGGCCGCGATTGCGCAGCAGAACCTGATCGAGGTCGAGGTAAACATGTTGTCGGCAGGGTCCTGTGGGGGAGGGGTGAGGTGCAGCGCGGTGAGAAGCCGAGAGCAGCAGCAGTGGGTCTCCTCGACGCCTTCTTATTCGGCGGTGCGGAGGGTCGCATCCCCGCCGTCGGGCGTGACAGGGAACGAGCCGGTACGCTGCATCCAGCCGCCGGACACCGTCACCAGAACCTTCGATGCAAAGCCCGTGCGCTGGATCACCCCACCCGACAAGGTAACCAGGACCTTCGACACTGGACCAGCACGCTGGGTTGCGCCCACGAGCGCCTTGAACATGCGAAGCAAAGCGACGGAACCCATTCGCTGGGTCACGCCGCCACGCCGGAGAGGAGAACGAACGCGGAGCTGGTTCAAGCGGCGGCAGTAAACGTAGGAGAGGGGTTGGGCTTACCGAAGATGACGGTGCGGGATGATAACGTGAGGGGAATGGGGCCTGGGGAGCGCTGGTGGAGGGGGAATGGACCGATAACGTTATGGCCAAGTGACATCGAAAAGCACGAGGTTGAGGCTGCTCTTGCCAATCTTGTTGCTGAGGACTGCTTCGCAATTGAGGACGAGGTCCGGTTGCCGACGTCTGCCACTACATAGAATCATTGCGCTATCACCGAGGGCGAGGCTGGGCGGAGAGCTGGCGAACGCGAGTGGATGAGGCCGCGCGTGGGCGGGAAAACGCGGACGGGATGAGTTGGATGAGTGGACATTGGGGCGTCAGCGTAAAACGGTACGGATTGAGGAGTGGCCTCCGAAGGAAGGGACGCACTGTGAAGCCCGCGCGCGCACTCCGCGAGCTGCCCGGACAGCAGCCAGACAAGCAGCAGCAACCAAGTGAGCCCTGGAAGGCTAAGAGGACGGGCGCACCGGTGGGAAAAAGAGGAGGTAACGGTGTGGACCGCGATACGCCGATGACTGACTCGCCGGGCGCTCGTGCTGCTGGCCCGGGGAACGTACGAGCGGACCCCGTCGGCGGCAGCTCAAGCCGGGACCCCGCCGAGGTGGGAACGAAGGGAAAGGGGAGGGGTAAAGAGAAGGTTCGGGAGGAGAAAGGCCAGAACC
This sequence comes from Irineochytrium annulatum, assembly GCA_027600665.1. NCBI lineage: Eukaryota > Fungi > Chytridiomycota > Chytridiomycetes > Chytridiales > Chytridiaceae > Irineochytrium > Irineochytrium annulatum. The sequence goes on from JADGJL010000416.1 coordinate 8,215, forward strand.
GGCATATCGAATGCGTCAGGCGTTCGCGGAGCGCGCGGTCGAGGTACAGAAGCTCGTCGACTACCTTCTGGACCAGCGCGTCGAGGTCAAGTTAAGGGACCTGCTAGCGTGTGCCCCGTCGGTGTCACGCCAGATTATGGACTGACTTCGACACAAGAAAGTGCCAACGGACGCAGCCACGGCCCAGCTCGGCGAGATTCTGAACGAAGACGATCTCGAAGAGGCCTGGGGGGCGGTGTTCGCCCAGATGGAAGGAGTGTTGGCGGAAAGCGAGGAGGTGGAAGAGGCGGCTGAAGGAAGTTTGCAGGTGGACACCTTCACTCATATCGAGGCCGTCGACGACGTGCCAACAGATCAAGCACTGGCGATCGCAGGGTTGGCACCCGTCTCGGAGCTACAGCTTGGCGCAGCAGCGCTCGAAATCCTTTTACGAGGGGTATGTCTCGACTCGGGGAGCCAGATCGTCACGATCGCGAAGTCCACATTCAACAAGGTTCAGGATGGCTGTGCGGTCAAGGAGCTCGCGCTGACGATGCGCGGAGCGGGCGGGAATCATCGGCGGCTGCAAGGGCGTGCAACCGGCTTACGCGTGAAGGTTTTCGACCTGGAGTGGAGGGTGCAGGCCTGGATCCTCGACGACTCGTGGAAGCCGGCGCCGTATGAGCTGCTTCTCGGGCAACCGTTCTTGCTCGCCGCACGGACGGACCTGGCACGACGAACGGACGGGAGACGTGTGGTACAGGCTCGTCCAGGGCCGGAGGAGCCTCAAGTTTGTCGCCACGCGCGGCGACCATCCGGCCAACAAAGCCATCACGACCGAACGCCCACCGTCGCCGCCACCGCCGAGCTCCAGGAGGAGAGATGATGGGGAAGAGAAGGAGGAAGCGGGGCAGTCTTTTGGGAGGGCTCGACGTCTTTGAGGCGGACGGCGAGCTACGTATCCGGGCATCTTCAGTCGACAGCAAATTGCGCATTCAAATCGATCGCACAACATCTGGGAAGGAAGCAAAAAGGGAACGTAGAGCTAACAGCAAGCAATACTCAATATAAGCCAGTTTCGCAAAAGGGACGACCAGCTGCAGCACCATTGATGCACGGAGAAAAGCCTCAGGGATGGATGAAGAGTGAGGGAAAGGACGCGAGGGAGGAAAGCGGATGTCGATTAACTGAGGAGAGGTTGGAACAATTGCAGGCGGGCTCAAAGGGGCTGTTAACAACACAGGAATACGATGAAATGCGAGCAACGCTGAGGAAACATGACGGTGCGTTTTCTTTTACAAATATCGGAGCGGGGGAGGGTAAGCCGGAGTTTTGCGGCCCTATCGTAATCCCTACGGTGCCGCACACGCCATGGCACTATCGGATGCGACCGGTGCCATTCGCGATTTATGACGCGCTAACGAGCCTGCTGAAGGAGAAGATAGCAGCAGGGATTCTTGAGCCGTGCTTCGGGCCGTACGCGTCGCGTTGGTTTGCAGTGCCAAAGCCAAACGGGACGCTGAGAATGATAGAGGATCTTCAACCGCTCAACCGCGTCGCAATTCGGGATTCGGGGACACCGCCACGATGGGAAGAAGTGCTAGAAAGATACAGCGGGCTGAGCATCTACTCGGCGCCGGACTGTATGTCGTTCTATGATCAATTCGGGATGGCAGAGACCAGCCGAGATCTCACGGCTATTCTAACACATCTTGGCTTGCTACGTATGACCACGATCCCTATGGGCTACGTCAACTCCCCGGCGATCGGACAACGAACATCAACGGCTATCCTTCCTGACCTAATCCCGACCATTATTGAGCCAATTATGGACGACTACAACATAAAGGGGCCAAAAGTCGAGGAGACGGATAGAACAGAGGTGCGGCCAGGGGTTCGTCGGTTCGTGGCGGACCACATCGAGCATGTGGATAAGGTTCTTACTGCGATCGAGAGGGCGGGGGTCACGTTTAGCGGCACGAAATCGGCGTTTGGGATTCCCAAGGCAACTATCTATGGAAATCGATGTTCAAAGAGCGGGCGCCGGCCTGGACAAAAGAAGACTGACGCGATTGCGAGGTGGGGTCCGCTCGAGTCAGCAAAGGATGCTAGAAGCTTCATTGGGCTAGTCGTCTTCTTCCGAAAATACATTCCGGGATTCGGCATACGGGCTGCACCGATCTACGAGCAACTACGGAAAGGAATTGCATTCAATGCAACACCCGACGTCCTGGCGGCTCAGGAAGACCTAAAGGAAGCGATTACGCGGGAACCCGTACTGCAAGCTATCCGCTACGGGCCGGACAAACCTCCGCCGGTGCTCACGACAGATGCGAGCTGGGACGGGTGGGGAGCGATGATCGGGCAGGATGGGGATGACGGAGGGAGAAGAGTGGCAGCGTTTTCTCAAAAAGGTGGCGCGAGACGGAGCGACGTTATTCGCAACAAAAGATGGAGACATGCGGGGTATTGAGGGCGCTCCAGGCGTCACGACAGTACTGGGAGGGCCAGGAGTTTGTAATTGATACCGACGCCAAGTCACTGATAGGCGCGATTAACAACCCGATGACGATGGACGCAGCACTCTTTCGGTGGCTCCTGACGATCAGAACGCTCAACCCCATTCTTCGCCACGTTCGCGGCCACAACAACGCCGTTGGGGACGCCTTGAGCCGATACGGGAGAGGCATCGTTAACCAGAACGCAGAGCAGGAAGACGACGAATTCGTGGAACGGGTGCTAAACATGGAGACGTTAGTAGACCCGGAGACGGAGGGAACGAGCTACGAGGGACTTGAAGAAGGCTCAGATCTTTAAAAAATCGCCTACTATCTACATCGAAAGGAGAAGCCAGTGGATACCGATGACGAGGAATGCCGAACTATCCGTCGGAGAAGTTTTCATTACGGGTACCTTGAGCCTTACCTCTTTCGACGCGGGAAACAAGGACAACTACCGCAACGGGTCCTAGGCCGCTCAGCCGACCAACGACGAGTGAAAAAGGAGTGCCACGACGGCGACGAAGGCGGACACCGAGGTTTTGACGGGACCATGGCGAAGATTCGAGGGCGTTATTGGTGGCCCGGGATGTGGAAGGATGTCTTTAATTACGTTCGGAGCTGTGAGGCCGGTCAGAAAAGGTCTAAACGAGCGGGATTCGAACCGTGCCACCCCGCGCCGGCTCCGATCGCACTATTCCGGCGTTGGCACCTCGACTTGGTAACGTTTGGAGGGCCGCAACGATTTGCGATGATCGTCGTGGAAGAGCTAAGCGGGTGGGTGGAGGCGCGCAGCCTTCGAACCAAGAATTGGAAGCCAATAATACGCTTCGTTCGGGAAGAGGTGGTGCATCGATATGGATTGATGAGGGAGCTGGTGGTAGACGGGGGGGAGCTGAAGCGGGACGCACAGGCCGAGGCGGATCAAATCGGCTTCCCAATCCGTGTCGTAACGGCGTACCATCCAGAGGCTAACTGAACGGCGGAGCGAACGATTCAGACGCTGGAGAATATGCTGGCTAAGCGGGCCCATGAAGAACCGAACCGATGGACACAATACCTGTCGTCAACGCTTTGGGCACATCGTGTCACGGTTAGGAACAGCACGGGAATGTCGCCGTTTGAGGCCTTGTTCGGACAAGCCCCATTCTTCCCCATCGACTTCGCGCTAGAGACCTACCAAGGCATCGACTGGGCTCGAGAGCTAACAACCGAAGCGCTGATCGAGATTCGAGCCGAACAACTGGAAAGGAAAGAGGAGACGATCGGAGTGGCTCGACGGCGTCTCACCGCGGCGTGAGAGAAAGGACGGAGGGAATTCAAACGGAATCATCGGATCCGAACACGCCCGATAGAGCCCGGCGATTTAGTCCTGGTCCGGGAATCAGCCCTCGACATGCAATGGGGAAAGAAATTGCAGTGGCGGTATGCGGGGCCGTACCGGGTAGTGATGGTGGAACCGGGAGGTGTGTATCGACTTGCAGAGCTTGACGGAGCAGTGTTACGAAAGGCGGTCGCAGGGAGGAGGATCAAACTGTTCTGGGGGCGGGATGAGGGGGGCAGTGCTGACACAGTACTGTGGAGGCACCAGATGAGCTCACCTGTAGACAAAGTACGGCCCAGAAACGCCGCATGTTCGCCGTCAATGAAAACGCTACCTGCACGGCGAATAGATGTCGCCTTTTAAGCCTCATCCCCTATCGTTGTCGTCTTCACAATATCATTAGCAACTCGAATTGGATGAATACAAACTCCGCATGGAACTACGTGGTGCGACGACGAGGCGCCATATCCCTTTACTCCAGATCCAGCATATCCACTCCGTTAGAACACTTTGCTCCCAACGTGAGCAACGCGTCAGGTTTACCCAATGACACCAGCTCCCGCGATCGCCGGAACGCCTCATCGCTGGCGTCGACGAGGCCCGAGTGAACGCTGCAGCAAAGGTAAACGTTGACTAAAAAGTTATCGCGGAGACAAGTGCCGCTGCGATTTGAGGGGCGGGGATGTGACGGCAATGATCGGAGACGAGGGCGTACGCTGACGCGACGAAGTAGAAAGTACGGAGAGGCATGCTGAAGAGGAGCGTTTGCCCTCGTATGTCGAGCTTCGCGTAGATGCGAGGGTCGCGGTCGCGATGGTCCCCTAACGCATGCATTACTGTGTTATAAGCGTTTTTGAATGCAACAAGTCAAAGGAGAAGAGTAGGAATTACTTCGTTTAATCCCTTGATGTATCTGTGTGCGTTTCTCCACTTCTTTGCGCCAGCAGCGGGGGTTGTGTGTGCTCCAGGCCAATTTGAAGGACGGTAGGTCAGATTTTCAGTAAATCGCGTTGATCTTCACGTAAAGTCCACGACTGACAGACAAGGAGTCAGCAATGAACACGCCGAGCTTCACGGGCGACTTCGTGCGGAGGGTGGCCCGGGATGCGGCCCTCAAAGCACGCGTCGCGTCGTCGCTCTCCCGTGGGCAGGCTTTCGAGGATTCGGCCAGGCTCGCCGTAGCCATGATCGACATCTCCGGCTACTCCAAGATGGCGGCTGACCTAGGGTTTCTCGGAAAGATGGCGTCCGAAATGATTACGCGCTCGGTCGGGGCGTACTTGAACAAGATCATCGACGTGATCGGGCTGTATGACGGGGATATCGTCAAGTTCCTAGGTCTGTGCCGCATTTTTATCTCCTTTGTGGTTATTAATGGATAAGCGACAGGCGACGCCGTCCTGGTGGTGTTCTCCTCTCGACACACGTCCGAGAACTTCGACCTCGTCGTGCTCCGGGCGACGGCATGCTGTCTTGCCATCAACGCCAAATACGCAACCATGGAGCTCGACATGACGCTGGCCGAGATGTCGCCGGCGCTCCTTGCCGGTGACCACACGGACAGCGGCAACTTCTATAGTGGCAAACGACAGGGCCCAGGAAAGGACTCGGGCGCGTCTCTGCACCTTCACTTTGCGATAGCCGCAGGGGACATCTCGAGACTCATCATCGGAGATTGGGAAAGTAGGCTGGACTACTCAGTATATGGCGCTTGCCTATCGTCACTCGGACCCATTTTGGATGGCACAAAGAAAGGTAAAGAATTCCAGCCTATGGCTCATAGTCCTTATAGAAATACCTTCAGGCGAGCTTGGAATCACCTGTGAGGCTGCATCATCGCTCAAGCGCGTCTTGAAGGATCTTCCCGTGTCCCAATGGGCTCCGGTAGACAGTGGGACTCATGTTTTAATCACAAGGAGCGATCTATCGGCTATAATTAATGTGGTATTTGCTACGGATGCGGATGGCAGCCTCCTTTTGACCGATAGGGATATGGCCGCCCTTTACGACAGCACGTGGAAACCCTCCGCCGGCGCAGCTGATGCGGGAGCCGAGACAAAAGTTGCGGAAGGCTACGGAGATGAGACGGAGGACGAGTTCGTTACAAAATTCATCAACCAATCGCTGGTAAAAAAGCTGGAAAGCCAGCGGCTATCGACGACCCCATCCGCCGCGTCAGAGTATACCACGATGAGGCGTAAAACCCGGAGCTCTACGGTTCGCACTGCGGATGTCACGGATTCACAGAGGGCGAACGGAGGCTTCAGATCCGTTGCGGCGGTGTTCGTTTCACTCCTATTCCCATTTGAACTTGCAAAGGTATGGCGTGGGTCAGAGCGCAATCTAAGTGCGATTTATCTGTAGGTGCAACGGGTTGTCATGTGCTACTTATCTGCGCTTCGTAAATTCGGAGGCGTCTTCCAGCAATACTCAATCGACGATAAAGGCCAAACTCTCCTGGCCATTTTCGGATTGCCAGTGAGTATTGTGGACTTGTAAAACCTTCCAACAATTTGCTAACGCTAGCAGCCTTTTACTCACGTAAATAACTCGGATCAATGTATCCAGTCAATGAAGCTCTTTCTCGACAACTTGCGGAAGGAGTTTGAAGATCCTATTGACCTTGCTATCTCCGTTGCCACGGGCGACCTCTTGTTCACATCAATTGGAACCGACTATCGAAGGGAGGCTGGCTTGCTTGGTTTGTCTTGTTGCTTTCTAGCCGCTGCAATCGCCGGCTACTAATAGAATATTACAGGAGAGGTTGTAATTATCGCTGCCAGGCTGATGGCGACCGCAAAGGAGAAGCATGTCCTTGTTATGGACGACGCGACCCACGAGTTTGTGAAGCTCTCAAACAAAGCGGTAGATCTCGGCATCGTCAAAGCGAAGGGGCGGGCGAATGGTGTGCATGCATATGGCTTGACCCTTATATCCGAGGACAAACAGCATGAAATTTCCGAAATCCATTTTGGGTATGAAGCAGAGAGGGCGGTCATCTTGCAGAGATTTACGGAGTGGCGGGAGTGTGGTCGACGGGCTGTTGTGCTAGTTGAGGCCGCAAGTGGGCTAGGCAAATCGTCCTTGGCAAATTTTCTCATCGGTCAGGCATGCAAGGCTGGCGTCCCAACGTGTCTCACGCAAGGTCTGAATCTCTTGATGTTACGCGTTTGAGCTTAACATCTGATACTCTTTGATCATTCGTAGCTACGGAGAGAGACCAATGGACTCCCTTTAACGGCCTTCGCTCAATGTTGCTGTTCCTGCTCAATCACTTTTCACCAATATCCGAGCCCGTGAAGAGCGCCCACAGAGCGTCTATGTCCGTTCGCACAAACTCCGTGTCAAGCGGCAAGACAGTACCGCGGCGTGGTGCAGTAGCAGAAAGTGACCCTCACTTGATCGGCATGCTCTTAATGCTAATGAAGAAGGCAAACATTGAGACCGTGCTTGCTCCCTTACTTGGCAATATCTTCCCAATTCTTGCGATGGATGAGAACGAGCGGACGCGGTCCCTCAATGGACCGGCGCGCAACAACCTGCTGAAGTCGGTCCTCGGTCAAATCATAACTGCGTTTGTAGAGAGTACGGCGGCCGTATTCATTTTCGACGACGCTCAGTGGCTTGACGCAGGCACGCTCGAGGTGCTAACACAGATCTCTAAGTTTTGCCCAAAGGTTTGGCTTACATTATCGCAGAGACATCGCTAATGTCTTGCAGATATACTTGCAGATACTAACCCGGCCAATGAAAGACTCTAAGAACAAGGCTTTAAATGCGGTTGTTGCCATGCCAGACTCGGAATATCTTCAACTGTCTGGATTTACAGAGACTGATTGTCTCCAGATGATTGTGAGTCAAAATAAGTACTCGATATCTAAGATGAATATAAGGAATGGAGATTAAAGAACTTGAGGCTACACATTCAGTCTGTCAATCCTAAAATAACAGCAGCAGTCTATGCAAAAACTGGAGGCAACCCGTTATTCTTGCAGTTAACACTAGAAGTGCTTATTGCAAAAATAGGCTCAGATTTGCAAATATCCGATGACGGCAAGCTTGAGATGGCTGTGGCTGGCGCAAGCGCCGACGATATGCTTTCTGACTTGAGCGCGGCCGTGCTCTTTCAGTTTGACCGCCTTAACCCAACATTCCAGCAAATCCTTAAAGCGGCGTCGATCCTGGGACAGGTGCGTGCATCTATGCTTTGCAATGCTCTTTATAAACTACACTTTAGTACTTTGTTCTCACAGACGTTCTTGATATCCTTGGGCTTGATTGGTCAAACGAAAAAGCATTGGAGCTGATACGGGACAGCGACACCTACTCGTTTCTTCTTCTACCTAAGCCAGAGCTAAAAGCAGAGAAAACGGAACATCTGTTAGTTGGTGATTCCTTTAACGACAACACTCCGGATGTCCCCACCGAGGTTGGCTCGGTATGCCTTGCCTTCCGGCATATTGGAATCATGAATGCTGTATATGATTCGCTTGCATATGAAGAAAGGATAGAGATGAACACCTTTTTTGCCGGTGTTCTTGAAAATCTCCTCTGTGACGAAAATCAAGACACGCTGTTGCCCTCAATTGAATTTCATTACTCGAGAACTGGCGAGGTTGAGAAGATCATTCATTATCGTGAGATGCTTGGGTAGGTTGCCTTTGCAAGCATCACGATGCCGACAATTCTCACATTCATTCATCAACAGATGTCGACTCATCAAGAATTTCCACTGCGTCGAAGGAATTCGGACACTTGAATCGCTGAGGCAGTATGTCTCCCTTATCGAAAACACCCGGGAAGATCCTCATCAAGTGACGCCACTCTGCCGAGCGAGGTGGTTGTCTCACCTGTGTTGTGGCTACACCGTGATGGATACATATCCGAATGAGAGGGTTTGTGGTTATGACGCCCTCAGGATACTAGATGGCAGGACCTGGCCTGAGACGGGCAAAGAGGTTACAAGAGCAATCTGGGGTGCCAGATTGAAGGTGTTATGGCTATGGGTGAGGACGTCGGGCGGTAGGAAGCCGACAAAGCCTCTAAAAAGCAAGGGTAATGACCAAGAAACCTTTGACCTCAAGCACATGGTCTTTTCCAATCTTTCGGTGTGCATGTCGCGTGACAAGTCGTTTAGACCCAAGGATTGCGAGCTGCTGGTATACAAGTTTATGATCCTGCTCCTTACACACTCAGTTGACGCATCCAACTTGTACTGACATCATACAAAAGCTTATCTAACCCGTTCTTTTCAAGATCACTCTGCTTGCTGCGACTCTCTTTTTACGCCATGTATTTTGCACCTGCATTGCAGCAAAGTCTCTTTCGAGCAGCTACCCGCCATGGAGACATGGATCCCGCTCATAGCCTCTCGCTGGCGTTCAGTTGTAAGTCTTTGCCAGTTCTATCGTAACTGATAGGTTTGTTTGCAGCTACGGCCAACAGCAATGTATTTATGATGACCACGTACGCGGCTCAACACGTTGCGTACTGTAAAAAGCGCGGCGACGTCGTGACCATGATGTTCAGCGTGTACGCCTCCTTCCTCATCGGGTATTTGGCGGGCGACCTGGACTATGTACAGCGTGTCGCATACCCCTTGTTTGCACAAAACCCAACTTTGAAGGAGAACAAGTTGCTGGCGTGCATAGTCTCGCAAACCGCCGTCAGGGTAGCGGTCTGCAGGGGTCGAGACCGAACCGAGATCGACCGCTTGTGGGAAGAGTTCGAGCCATATGGCAGGTTCTCCGACGCCATAAAATACGCGCTTGGCAGCACGGAGCTCTTTAAGATGTGGTGCCTTGCGTATCAGGGTGACGGCGACTACAGAGCCTCTTTAGGCATGCTCGAAGCCTTTGAGCAGCGGATAGACATCACCAGTGTTGGCTACATGAATTCTGACCTTTTGTCTGCGGGGTTCCTATGCTCAGTACTTTTCTTCGATGCGGCAAGATCAAACGTGCCAGTTCCGGGGGCCAACTTGTCGGTGGCCACACCTAGAGCATGGAATAAGGACGAGCTGAAGAGGATTGTCAAAGTCTTGTCACTCCTCGTGATAAAGGCCGAGAAAATCAAGATTCAGGTGTCAGCGTACTGGGCTTTACATGGTTATAGAGCAATGATTCTTGTTGTGCAGGGGAAGGCTAAAGCGGCGATTCGTCTTTTGAAATCGAAGATGGGGTCACGAAAGCGAAGGGCTGAAATTGAATATTTGCGATTTCTTTTTGGAGTTTACAATGGGTTTGTTGGCAAGTACTCAAAGCGCGATGTAGAATGCAGCAGTAAAGCCAGAGAGATTTTTACAGGGATGGGCGCACCGGTCTACCTCCGATGGGTAGACGCGCAATAGATTTATTTTTGTTTGTTATTTGCTGCTTCTTGCACGCAGATGTACGTTGATCTAATAATAATGCTGGTTAGTTGATCTGTATTCTAGCTTGTACTTGGCCTTGCGGTAATTATTTCCCTGAATTTTCCGTAGTTGGACAGTATGCCAAATCGGCACACTCTCCTTTTACATTTTTCAGTATAATTTGTAGCAAATGGTCTGTACGCCAAGTAACTTCGGCCAATCCCAGTAATCAATAGTGGAAATCCGAAATATTAAATTGCAAGTATAATAATTCAGCAAGTGGAAATATGTTACATATGCATGCGAAGTTGTTCGCCCGATAACCCCTCCTCCCTTACTGCGTACCTAAGCCCTCCCGTCACCCAGCATCTCGCTCGCCCACATATACTCCAACTCGGTCAGATACATCTGCGCGTAAGCCTGTTTCCCCCTCTCATCCTGATGGATATAATCCTCCTCCCAAAACCTACCAACCACGATCCCGAACCAGTCCAGAAACCTCACGCCACTTCCCTCCTCCCTGATGATCTCCCTCATGGCCATGTTGTACGTCGCGATCCTCTCGGGACACGTCAGCGTCGCACCCGCGGGCGGACACGAGCGCCATGCCAAGGGAACGCCGGGGAAGGCCTTATGAAAGGAGTGCAGGTAGATGGAGCGGAAGTCGCGGGGTAGGCGGGAGAACCCCCATTGAAGAGAGTTGGCACAGACGAGGGGCATGTTGGAGGGGTTAGAGGGTAGGTGGACGAGGCGCCAGTAGAGGAGCTCCCAGATGGAGGATTGGGAGAGAATCAGGGTGGGCGTGACGATTGCTGTCACGTGCGGTGCGGCAGTACTGTCGGCCGAGGCAGTGGAAGCAGTAGTGGATGCAGACAGGGACGTGGTAGGCGGCGTGGTGTTGATGAGCTCGGGGAAGTGGACGGGCGCGAGCGCGTTGATAAGCCGAGGCAGGTTGTCGACGATCTGCTCGAAGCGCCACGGGTCCCCCGGCCTGATCTGGTTCACGATGTTGGGTCGCGTGTCGCCGTCGTCCAGTCCCAGGCCGTACGAGAAGGAGTACATGATGACGAAGACACCGTCCGCCTTCGCGTTTGCACTCTCCGTCGATCCGAACGCGTTGGAACCCGGAATGTTGAGCGGCACCGCCGGCGGCGGCGCATTAGGGCTTATCCCGGGCCGGACGACGCAAATCCTCGCATCGCCAAGGCTGACGAGCTCCTGTGGTATGACCGTCCCATCGCGGAGGACGGCCGTGAGCCTGCCCTCAATCAGCTCGCAGAGCGAGTCGACCGTGTTGCGGTCGTTAGAATCTGAGACGATGAGCATGAGCTTGTTGTGGAGGTGCGGTGGAAGCGGGCGCGTCGGGTCGCGTGTCGAGGCGAGGAGGAGGGACGTGTGGTCGAGGACCGGCCGGTCGAGGCAGTGCGACGGCAAGGGTGTCGTCGGGATCCAGAGCTGAGAGTCCGAGACGAGCCGGCCGGGGCGGTGGTAGGGGTTGCAGAGGGTCTTGTTTGGCGGCGGCGGTGGGAGAACGGCGTCGGCGACGGCAACGGAGGCGGCGGGGGATGTCGAGGAATCAGTGGAAGCGAAATCGGCCTCCCGAGCAGCGGCCATGATTGATAGCGAGTTCACAATGGAGATGGAGGACAGGACGATAGCAGCGGCAGCGAAGGGTACGACCCATCGCCGGTAGGAGGGCCGCGGTGGCTCGACGTCCTCCTCGCTGATGGTGTTAACAGGCCGGTATCGGCGCATGCTGACGAGCCTGGGACAGGGTCTGGGGACGAGAACGGGACGGGGTACGGGGAGGGGACGGCAAGGTGTTTAAGTCCATCAACGCGTAACAACACGGCGCATAACCAGTCATTTCCTTGATATTAATACCTTGTGCAACGTGACGTGCCAAGGTGCTGTTTCGGCCGCTGCTCTTGGCACCCACATCACTGGTTGGGGAGTCAACAGTCAGAAAACCTGGCAACACCCTGAGTCAGAAAAACGTCTACCAACGGCAATTCAAGCCGGAGGGTCCGATTGAGCGGGCGGTAGGACAAACAAGGCGCCATCCTTTCACAGTAAACTCGCCGTCTTGGCTCAACGCCCTCTCCCTCCGACGCCCTTCCATCGCCGTCCGGCCATTCGCATCATCAAGCCAGCCCTCGCGTCGGCGCCCCCGCTCATCTTTGAACGCCGCGTCCGTCCCAGGAGTCGTCGTGAAGTCGAACCAAGGCTGAACGCCACACCTCTTTCTGCATTCGCAACCGTCAACCTCGTTGCTCACACGAACCGCCACCCCGCCCCTGCTTCTTGCTGAAAGGGTCACGCACGGACGATCTCAACGCCACCGGTCTCTCGCTACTACCGTGACTGCTACGATCAACTCGCAGACAGTAATGAAGAACATGTTCAGGACGGAGAGCAAGCGGGTAAGAACTGGATCCGGAGCCAGCATGCCGACGTGATGCTTACCATTCTTTCTTCAGGGCTCGTCCAACCCACGATCGGGCCGGCGAATGAGTGAGGGCACGCTCCTTCCCTCGTCGCGACCGCAATCAGATGTTTCCGCCAGGTCATCGCCCCTGTCGTTCCCCATGGCCACCATTCGCCACCCCTTGGCCTTCCCCATCTCCGTCCTGGCCGTCGTCCTCTCGGCTCTGTCGCTCCTGATGACCCTTAACATCCTGTCCGTAACCACACGGTCCACACAACCACCCTCCGACTCGTTTGGTTCCTCGCAAACCGCTGCAACAGTACCGGAATGCGATTTGTACGAGCTACCAGGTCGGCTGGACGTCAATGACCAGACATGGAAGGCCTCCCTCGTGTCTCCTCCGAAGCACTGCCACCTCAGCGGAGCATCGCAGACGAAAGACCACCTCGCAGCCATCAGGCAATCCTCTCGCGACGTCAACTTCCCTTTGCCGAAGGCGTTCCACAACAAGCTCTTGCTGATCGTCGGCGACTCCAACGATCGTAACGTGATCGACAACATGTGCGATTCTATGGAAGGCGACCTCCGGCACGTGTTTGCGGATTCGGGCGATATCATCCCGGACGCGTGGTTCAATAACGGCGACAACAGGTTCTGTGTCGTAAGGCCGGGCAGGTCGCCTAAATTGCAGCAGGAGAAGCAGCTGGCGCTTCAGGAGGCGGAGAGGAAGGCAGCAGAGGAGGCGTTGGCGAAGCAGGTTGCCGCGCAGGCGCCGGCTGCAGAGGCGGCTGCCGTTGTGGCGCCGGTTGTGGCGGCGAGGGGGGAGGCGACGAAGGGGCAGGACGGTGTGTTTGTGATCCTGTTTGTGTTCCAGTATGGGCTTGCGAACGAGGATGGCGACACCAGGTAAGGATCGCTTTACTTCCTTTTGTATGCCCGCTCACTTTTCGCCTTTCAGGGACCACCTCCGCCCTGGCCTCTCTTACCACTTCACCGATATCGTGGGCACGATCCCGAACCTGATCAACATCCTCGCTCTGCGCCACTTCCCCGAGCTCATCGTCACCCCAAAACCC
>JADGJL010000417.1:0-21857 GCA_027600665.1 Irineochytrium annulatum
TCACCATGGGAGAAGCTAACGCCACTTGCGAAGGCCATGGTCATGTTCTCATACACGGTTTCGCCACGTGATTTCGAAATCTCGCCGAGCTTCAGCATCAGAGGCACACACTCGCGGAAGTTGGGGCCAAATGCTTTAAGCGCAGCCTTCGCATACAGATAGACCGGGTGATTTTTATCGTGTTTCTCCGCATTCTTTAAAAAGAATTGGTGATGACGGGGCGAGAAATATATACAGTAGTACGATATCTTGTAAAGAATGAGGCACCTGTTGATGATGAACAAAGGTGAGACATTCAATACCACAATGTCATTAATGAAAAAGGCTATCCTTACCATTCCGTTTCATTATTATTCCGGAGGATAACCATATTAAAATAACGCAACAATAAATAGCAAATTTCCGCAGGTGCGTACTTTTTGTTTGAAGCTAATGACTCAGACATGCTTTTCAGGATAACTCGCTCGCACTGTATTTGGTCCTCCTGCTGCTTCTCCGGCGAGACGTGCCGATGCGAGTTCCGTCGACCCGATCGCCCGCCACGAGTCCAAAACCAATTTAAAAATGCTCGTCGTTTTACCATGCTCAACGCCCGTTTCACATCCTTCTCAGTCGAAGGCCACGGAGCTGTGTTCAGGTGATTTAGCCCTGTAATACCTGCCTCTTTGTCTTTTGGGAAACGCTTCAGGAGCGCGTAGCCGATACACAAACGAGCATTCCACCACGCCTGCCTCAGCGGCGTTATCGGATCCATCATTTTCGATAGATCTTCTGGATTCGCCTCGGAAACATACTGAACGAGGGATTCGAGAATTCGGACGCCTTCCACGCATTGGAGCTTGCTTATCAGATTGAACCTTAAAACACCGTAAGTTTTCCAAGATGCATACAACCGGCCCGGAAAGAAGTTTCCAACGCACCCCAGCTCCTCTTTGTATTTCACTAGCTTTTCCACGTCGGCCGTGCGCGAGAAGTGATACTCGAGTGTGGGAAGCAAACTTTCCCTGTTATCCTCGTTTATCAGGCTCTCAATCATGAGCCCAACCGACGTGTTGTTGGCGATTCGCTCCTCGAAGGACAATGACTCGTATATGGCATTCATGATGCTGATGTGGCGAAAGCAACATTCGACTCCATTCGGACTGAAGTAATTGGAATCGGCAACGTTCGATTCGATATCTGCCGAAGGCGACGAATCACACATGAGAAAGTTATAGACATCGTTGTCGTGTATCAGCTCGACGCACTCCTTCTCGGTCATATCGAAGTCCGAGAGATCCAGAACATTTCTTAGGTTAAAATACTATTACATGGCAGAGTGTTACGATGATGCTCGCTACGACACTAAACGAATTGTGCGCTGACCTGCCCAAGCACCGACGCTAGCTTCAAAACCCGCTGGAATGTAGCGTCCAGCCGGTCGAATTGGAACAGAACGGCAGCGCTAAGATCGGTCAAGATAGTTTGGACCGTAATGGATTCATCGCGTAGCGAGAGCATGCCGTCGTCATCAACGACGAGGTCGTGGCCAACCTTGACGAAGATAACGTCAATAATCATCTGCAGAAACAGCGGGCTGCCCGCCGTCTTCGCGAATATTGCCGACGAGATGATCGGGTCGACGCTGGTAACGCGAACGGTTAACTTGCTCAACTTCGACATCTTTGATTTCTGTCAATGGACGATGAAGTTTGAAGGTCTTACGATCATGTCGTTCGCTTCCTGTTCGTCAAAGCCCCCAAGCACTAGGTGCGAGGTATCCGGTAGAGTCAGTGTCTTTTCAAGTACGCGGTTCTCGGATAGCTTCAGCGGTCGCGACAATATTTGGAGAAAAATCTGTTCACAGTGTTAATAGTTGATAGTAGAAGGCCGAGATCATGTCACCTTCGGGCAATAACGTGACAGGGTATTCAGGACGTCCAACGTCTGCGAGTCGTACCACTGTGCATCATCAAACACAAAGACGGCGTTAAAGTCCATCACGAATGTTATCACAATCTTGGTGACCATTGACTTCAAATGGTTTATTCTGGCCTGCGCGTCCATTGACTCCGTCACGTCCGTCTCCACAACAGCCAGGCTCGTCGAGATCATGGCCAGCAATGGCGCCAGTTTGAGATCTACACCCGCTTTCAGTAGGAACGACACCACCGCGCTGCCCAGCGCGATTCCAGACTCCGCTCGACTTGACCGCTGGCGGCCTCCTGCTCCCAAGTGACTTCCTGAAATGTGACTCCCGGAGATCGTTGAAAATGAGCTGCCGCGACGGTAGTGGGACACCTTCGTGTTCGGTGCTCCTGGGATTAAGGGCTCGCTGGGGACGTTGTCGAAGATGAATAGGAGAAGGGTCTGGAGCCCGCTGAACGGGCGCCACTGCTCCCGCTCGCTTCCTGATATAAGCAACACGCATTAAAATTATTTCAGTGAACCAAATTTCTGAGATCAAAGGACAGCAGCTTGACGTCGTACCTTGTGTCAGACACGAAAAAATGTTGTGCTCCTTTGCATGATCCATTAAGAAATTCGCCAACGTAGATTTTCCAAGCCCACTCGGCGCCTCGATCACAACGACAGCCCTCTTTTTATCCCTCAGCCAGCCCGAAAACAGCTCCGCCAGCACTTCTCTCTCACGCTTGTATCCAAAGTGAGCACGCCGAGCGACAGCGCCAGGTCGACCTCCGGGGTCGTTGAGCTCCAATGCGTGAATTCTGACGTCGTTCATGCGGCCTTTCAGGTGGACGAAGCCAAGATCGCGCGTGGCATGTGTCAGCTTAACGTTGTCGTTTGTTTCCTGGTCGATGACGATTGCAAGGTTGGACTCGGCGATGGGCATGAGACGAGCGGCCGTGACGATCACGTCGCCTATAAAGCATGTAAAGATCGTTGTCTATGTTGATATGAAATTTGCATACCCAAAAGTCCGATCTCGCTCCGATACTCGTTGCCTAGCTTCGTAAAGAGGATCTCGCCCGACGCGATTGATACGGCAAGGTAACTTGTGAAGGCCGAGCCGTCCAACATCCCCTTGAGGTCCTCTATGAACCACTTCATGCATTTCACTGCTTGATCCGAGTTGTTCACATGCGAGAAGGAGGGGAGTCCGAACATGGCAAGCATAGTTTGCCCTTTATCATCAGCTTTCGGAGCCATATAAGATCGAAATCTCCTCATATGCTAAACTAACCTGAATACTGCAAAAAAACGCCTTTGTGTTCTTTCAGCGACTTCAAGAAGCTGAGCATGATTTTTTGAACCAACTCTATCTCGAATGGGAAAACGAGCGAAACAAATATGGTGGCGACGTTCCGGAACTCAGCGACGGCCACCGGATCATCCACGTCTGCGAGCTCAGATACGACGCTGGCCATACGGTCCATATTTCGCGGGCTGGATTCCATCTGCGACGGTCGCCCCAACATGCTCGGCCTCGAGGTGCTTTTGGACTGATAGGCGTCGATCCTTTTGAGCAGGGAGTGGTTGATGAACATCCTCGTAAAATCGTCGTCCTTCTCCCCGGATTCAGAACGAAGGGTGCTTGATCTTTCGACAGCGTGTGAAGCAGCACGAGCCTGCGATTGCCTCGGGTGTGCGATGTCAGTCGCGTTTTTGAAGCGCGCTGAGATCTGATCAAGGGACAAGGCTTCAATAGTTGCCAAGTCAATCCCGCAGTACATTCCCGCGAGTGAGGTGACGGCAGCGTGGTTTAGGAGCGAATGCCCTGCCACGGACCCGGACCTAAGCGATTCCACTGCGGCCCTCCACTCCCCGGACAGCTCCTCGACCGCGTTGGCCGAGATCCCCAGCTCCCCCTGCCCCGTATTATCAAGCATTACGCCAAGCGACCGCAACCCTGAGCCCTGAACACAGTAGTCGAGCCTCCACGCCGGGTCGCCGATGATGACGCGCGACATCATGCCGGCCGTGATGGCGAAGTGCAGGTGCAGCGACGCGGACCCGGCGCCGAGCTTGAGCGAATCGTACTCCGCCGGGTGATCCTTCCTGTATTGGTTCGCGGAGCTTGACGCTAGCGACATATCGACCTCGACGCTCTTGCAGCAGGTCGCCACGTGGAGACAACAGGCCAGCGAGCGGAGGACGGCCTCGCCCAGGGGCTCGATGTCAGATGCGGGTGAGAAGGCAACGAGGAGCGCATCGCCTACGGGTCGCGCGGGAAGTTTCAGTCAAGAATACCGATGATGAATGCTTATGTACCTAGAAAGCGAACAATATCACCCCTGTAGAGCGCGATCACATCGATGATCTTGTTCAAGTAACCGCCCACAGTCTTTGTGATGACCTCCGACGCCATCTTGCCCAGAAAGGTGAGGCCTGCCGACATCTTGGAGTATCCAGATATATCGACCTGCAATCACGTCAACGGATTAGCTCTCGGCACACGAAACGCCGCATTCAAGGGCCGAATTCGCTCTCACCATGCAGACGACGAGCCGTTCCTCCTGCTCCCAACCCCTCCCCTTTGCCAGGCTCGCGGCGACCTGCGCCCTAAGGCGGCGGTTGGCGGAGAGGTCGCGGACATAGGCGGCCGCGTATGGGCTGATGACGCTCATGACGCGGGAGAGCAGGGTTTTGGCCGAGTTGTGTCGGTGAAGAGGTCGAAGGAATTGTTCCAGCACGTAAATCTTCTCCGTGAAGGAGGACTGGAAATCTCTCAGGTTGCCACATTCGCGCGCCGCTTGTTTCCTTCCGCGTTACTCTTCAGGATCAGATTTCGTTCTTATGTTGTGAACAGGATGTGTTCCGCCGTAACTCCCCTTCCCGTCCTGCAAGCTCCTCTTCCCTCTCCCCTACGTTCGACCCCGGTCGAGGAAACGAACTCACCAGCAACCAGCTGGAGAAAGCAAGCGGTTTCGTAGAGATCCCAAAATCGCCGGTGTGCTCATAAAGGAAAGGAAGACCGGAACGCACGAGGCCAGGATTTTACCTGATGGCATTGGAACAACGAATTTTCCTAGGAAGTCGTGAAAGCATTTAAGAGACCTCCAGCTTCTTGTTGGCGTCCTGCATTGAGCATCGTCCATATCGCAGAGGCGCGCGGGAGTGGAGGCCCGGAGCGCGCCCGTGGCTGCCTTGGAGGGTGCTCATGACGTGCGTGTGTGGTGGCAAACATTTTGCAGATGTCTGAGTACAGGCCAAAAGAACAGGGTGGTAGAAGCTCGTATATTTAAACCAGCGACGCAATGAGAATATAGTGGATTACAAAAAAATAAATATTCGACACGGTGTGAATCGAAATAGGGATATAGCAGCGAAAAGGAGACAACCAAAGGTGCAGGACCAAACAGATCGCATGATTATAAACGAAAAGAAAACTAGACACAAGAAATACCAAGCAAACGAGCCGCCACTCAACATTCTTAAGAATGCGGCACCATTAGCAACGCTACCAACGCCCTGAAATCCACATCCGCCGCGTTCCCCGCCGCACCCTCCTCCACGAACCTCACGACGAACCCGTTCTCGCTCGGCATCGAAACCGAGACCCTCGACCCGACCGACAGCCTCGTCGCCGCTCCACCGCTGCCGGCGCTATCCACCCGGACGGTGAACGCAAGCTCCTTCTCCGCCACAAGGAGGTCGTCTAGGATGAAGCTCATAGCCTCGGCCGCCGACCGTGCCGACTGGATCGTGTCCCGGCACCCGACGTTCGGGACAGAACGCCACCGGCACCGCCAGGGGCCCGTCACGATCGATCCCGGCACGCGCGAAACGGGATGCTGCTGCTGCTGTGGCTCGGACACGGGGTTCGTATCAGATCCCATCGAGAGCGTCGCGGGAAGGTTCGCCGTCGACGGGTGCCGGAATAGCGAGGTCTCGATCCCGTACTTTGTGAAGTTGGATGAGAGTACCGTCGCGACCTCCTGAAGCGAGAGGTGCGAGTTGAAGCTCGCCGTCCTAGCTCCACCCAACGATGATGACGACGGCGACCCGTTGCCCAGCGGCTGTGTCATCGTCATCGGCGGAGTCGCCCGCCGACGCTGCATCAACTCCCCCTCCAGCGCCACCGCGGCCGTGGGTGTCGTCGGCGACGCCACCGACCCTCTGATCCGTGACTTGAGGGACCCGGGCCGCTCGATTGACATGCGGCGCTCCACCACCGCCGCGTTAGCGGTCGTCGTTGACGTCGGGGAGAACGCGACGTAGTTCTGGTCACCCGTGACCGACCTCCTCGGCGATGCCAGCGGTCCAACAACGGGGCTGATGGACGAGTCCCTCCTGTGTACCGAGCGCGGGATAACGCTTGTTGCATCCTCCTCCCCATTCCTGCTGCCACACGAGGTCCGGAGGAGCATGTCGGGTCCGGCCCCGCGGACGGGCTCGGGCGTAATCATGCGCTGCATCAGGGAGTTGGAGGGTTGCTGTTGCTGTGGGGCGCGAGGCACATCGTCCTCGCCGCGGACCTCCTTGACCAGGCTGGCGTTCAGTAGTGTGTGGCGTATCTCGGTCATAGCTTCCGAAAGCATCTCCACCGACTCGGCCGAGCGCTCAACGACGGCTGGCGACGCGTCCTCATTGTTCTCGCACAACGATGAAGACTCCACCTGGTGAGTCTGCTGCTCCACGCCAGTGTCGGACGCGGGCGGCCGGCGGGCGATCTCGGCGCGGAGGAGGTGGTAAGCGGCCATGACTGGGCCTGGATCGCGAGACTCCAGGGCATCCTCAATCTCGAGGTCAGTAAAGCCCATGCGCTGGATCTCAGAGACGATGCCTGCATCGCGGAGATGGTCTGGGTCACCGCGAGGGGAGCCGGCCGAGACGGGAGTGGTAGGGACGGTGAAGAAGTCGAGGAGCGGGAGGTTGCCACCGTCGTTAGTCCAAGGGTGATTCCGGATGGCATCGAGAGAAGCGCGCTCGGAGGGCTTCGTTTTCAACATGGAGGATATAAGGCTCTTGGCGGCTAATATACATAGGTAAGATCAAGTCTTGTTACTGGAGGGTAAGATACGTACCTTCGGAGATGTTGTCGGGGAATTTGTACTTCCCCATTAAAATTGCGGCGTACATCTTGGATGTATGCCGGTCATCGAACGGCAATTGTCCGCACACCAATACGTGAAGAATAACACCCATCGACCAGATGTCGGCCTCATTTCCGTTGTACTTCTTCCGAGCAATCATTTCTACGACGAGATCGGTAATTTGATTTTGGATTAACCGCGCTTACCTGGCGCGGCGTACGCCGGGGATCCACAGAAGGTGTCCAACTGCTTGTTCTCCCTCATCACGTTTGCAAACCCGAAGTCGATGAGCTTGATCTTACCCTCTGAGTCCAGGAGAACTGATGAAAGCAACAAGTATTAATACAAAAATTTTCGAGTGTACGCAACTGTTCTCCGGCTTTAAGTCACGATGCGCGATCCCGTTCGCGTGGCAGTATTGCACTGCGCTCAAGATTTGCCTCAAAAACGTCCTCGCCGTGGCCTCCGGGATGTCCTGGTGCGACAGGATATAGTCGAACAGCTCACCACCGGACTCGTAGTCGAGGACGAGGTAGATGAAGTTCGTGGTGTCGACGACCTCCAGCAGGCGGGTGATGTTCGGGTGATAGAGATGCGACAAGACGAGAATCTCGCGCAGCACGCGCTCGGCCGTCCCCACGGTCTTTGAAATGGCCGACTTTTCGATGCATTTGATGGCGACCTAATACTTCCCGTCAGCAACGGTCTTCTCTGAAAACATCGCGTACACACCTTCTGGGATGTCGGAAAGTGCGTCGCGAGTTTCACCTTGCTGAAACAGCCCTCTCCAATCGTCTTGTCTAGCACATAGTCCGACAGCACCACCCCACCCAGCGACCCCGCGCCGCCGGCCTCGCCATCCACCATCTCCCCAATTCTCTCGAACACTTCCACCTCGCCCCTTCCGCGCCTCCTAAGCTCCTCAAACATCTTGACGCGCCGCGCCCCAGATGCCTCGACCCGCTCCTTCGCGCCCTTGACCGGCGACCCTGCACTAGGGCTCAGCTCGTCGAGCAGCCCGCCCAAAGCAAGCGTGGCGGGCAGATCATTGCGGAGCGCGCCCTCCGTGGTCTCACCGTCGCCGTCGCGTTTGTTGGTGTTAAACTCTGGCAGGACCTGCAGCAGGGGCAATGCGTTCCGGCTTGCGAGCGAATGTGCGGCCTTGGTGTCGATTGCCAGGTGGGCTACCTTAGAGTGCGCGTTGGCGGAGGCCATGCTGTCGACCAGCGACGGCAAGATTGAGGGCGGACATGCGTCCTTCATGATGATTGCTGGGCTGACTCGGGGTGATGGAGGCGGGCCAAGGGTAAGATTGCAACGCGCTCCGAGGGTCTTCAGGCCGAGAAACCGAACTCGTTCTGGAAGCGGACGGAACCGCACACCGCGAGTGCTATATCCGGACCGCCGGCCACCACAACTCCGCGGCGATCCAATGTGCTCCAACTCAGAATAACCATCGCGTTGCGATGCCGACACGGGAGTCGACGGCAGCGGAGACAAGCCCATTAAGATCGTTCTTATGGGATCCCCCAATGTTGGGGCGAGCCGGGTCGTCAACGCCAGCGCCGGCCGACCGATCGGCGAACCGGTCCCGGCTGCACCGTCCAGCCGCCTCCGCGCCTGCTCGCCAATGCTCGCGGGCCAACCCACACGCGACCATCGCCGTTCGCTGTGACCTTGAAATTTGACGTCGCTTTCAGTTCTGCCCTTCTCACAACCGGCCCTTTGGACCGTCCCCGTCCCGTTCTACTCCCTGCTTCCCCTTCGGCACCGTCCTCGTCCCGCTCGTCTTTTACCCAGCGCCAAAATGACGAGAGCACAGTCCCAGGTTCACCCGTCGCCTCGGTACGACTCGTCGGCGACCGTCATCGACGTGGATCCCCCAGCCAGCCCCGCCTCGTCTGATCAACCCCTTAACTCACCGTCTTCTCCTGGCGCCCAGTCTCCAGATGAGAAACGCCACTACAAGTTTCTGAAAGAAAGAAAGAAGGACCTTCAACAGCAGGAGGAAATCGACGACATTAAGAAGGACAAGATGGCGAACCCGAAGCTCGACAGCATCTTCCAACAGCTGGCTTACAAGCATCGCAAGCAGGACCCGCTTGGAATCTACGTGCCCACGGACGACGTGTCCCGCCTGGTGGACGTGAGCTTCAATGTGAAGGAGCTCTCCCACGAGTACAAGCCGCAGTGGAGGAGCAAGATGAAGAGGAGTATTTACGAGGAGAAGCTGGTTCAGAGGGCCTCCATCGATTACGACGCGTGCGTCGACAACATTGAGCTGCTTAAGCTGAGGACGCTGACGCTGCCCAAAGACCTGCAGTCTGGGGAGGCTGAGATGGATATTTTGGCCATGAACCGCTTTTACAAGTTCAGCGAGGATGAGAAGTTGGAGGGCGGGGATGTGTGGTACGTCAATTTTTCGGATCAGCACCTTTTCGGGGAATATCAGACGGACTATGTACGTATTTTTAGTTGAATGCCATAGGCCTCTAACCTTGGAGTTCTCTCCGCAGTTTGCTTCGAATGAAATTATGGTCATGCAACATCCGATTCTCGGTTCGATTCGTGAAGCAATGGTCGACTTCCAGCATTATGGACTGTTTCAGCAAACGCTATATCAGCAGCTGCTTAAGCGACCAGGTCTCCATCGTCACCGCATTCTCTGTGTTAACGATCGTATTCGAACAGGAACTGGCTGGAAGAATTCGCTGAACTATGGCTATCGTCACTTCTACGTGCCGAAAGACAAGACGAAAGACGTACCGACGCTACGGACGAAAGAGTTCCAGCCCGTGATCGTCGATGCTGCCGGCCGGCCAACACCCGTCATCATTATGAACATCCCCCGCCTGTGCTTAATAAAGTTTGTGCATCCTTCTCTTCCTGCTTTCTCGCCTGGCTGACCTCCGCAACAAAACAGCACCGATAAGTACGACATATACGGAGAGAAGTTTATCTGCGCCGACGAAGAGACTATCAAGAGAGCCGTCGAGGTCATACCGCCCGCCATCACGCCCCTTCCGACTACCAACGTCATCAACATGGCCGCCATCGACAAATACGCCAACCCATTACGGCCCATCTCCGGCCCGTACCGCATCCACCACGTCCACCTCCTTTTCACGACGGCCTACACGGCCTTCCGCGGCGCCGTCCGCAAGTCTCGCCAGGCCGCCGGGGGCATGAGCGGGCGCGTCGACGTGTGCATCCACACGGGGTTCTGGGGCTGCGGCGAGTTCGGCGGGAATCCGGTCGTGATGGCGTTCCTCCAGATGGCGGCCGCTAGGGCCGTAGGCGTGCGGAGGCTGGTGTTCCACTATAAGGTCGATGGGGATCACGTGGACAGGAAGCCGGAGCTGGTCAGGGGCGGAGGCGAGAGGGATCAGGAGGAGGAGGACGCTGACGCGGCTATGGCGGCGAAGGTTGCGGAGGACGTGGAGAGGGCCTTGGATGAGGCGGACGTAACGGAGGACCGGGGTGCGGTTATGAGGGACGCAACGGCCAAGGCGGAGAAGGAGGCAATCATGGCGAAGTATGCGCCGGTGAAAGATCCCATGGTGAACTTGATGAAGGCGAGGTGGTTAATGAAGGAGGTGTGGCCAGAGCAACCAAGAAAGAAAGTTTTCCTCAGCAAATTGATGGCGAGGGTGCTAGAGGTCGGGCTGGAGTGGAGCAAAGACGAGGTAGAGAAGGAGGCGGAGGAGAAAGCGGCGAGGGAGGCGGAGGAGAAGGCGACCAGGCAGGAGAAGGATGTAGAGGACCAGCAGGATGAGGACATGGGGGACTTGCGATAATCGTCGAGATATATTAGACAATGACCTCGAATACACGCGTTTGTTGGGTAACAACTGTTGCGACCGCGTGCTCGGTACGACCTGCACGGACGATGAATTCGCTATTCAAGAGTTGGCAGCTGAATTCTTTCAAAAACCCTAAGTCCGAATGCCGGAAAAGCTTAATGAGGCTACTGCTGCTCAAGAAGCCCGAAGACTATCCTGTAGTATGTAAAACTTGATGACGACGAAGTGGAATCATGGGCAGGGGTTCTTTTCCATAACAAAGGGAAGGTTGGAAGATTTTCATGTAAATCGCGCCTTCTGCCACCGCCATGCGCCCCGCCTCCTTCACGGCCCTCTACGTCCGTCGCGTCAGCGCTGACGATGCCCTGCGGCGGCGAGTCCTGGCCGAGCTCTCGGCCGGCCGCGCGTATGAAAGCAGAGAGTCCATGGTGGTTTTAATGGTGGGTTGGTTTCTCCGTCTAGAAGCCTTATTCTGACGCGCCGCGATGCTGCAGGTCGACATCTCCGGCTACTCCAAGATGTCCGCCGGGCTGGTGAGTTTGCTTGATGGATTGTGCAGGAGGAAACTGTTAAAAAAAAACTTCATTAGACGGTACTTGGAAAACTCGCGTCCGAGTTGATTACGCGATCTTTACGAACTTTCCTCGACAACGTAAGCGTCTTCCAACAATTAAAAGCGGCTGAAATAGTGAGCAGATAATCACGGTCATCTCGCTTTATCGTGGGGACATCGTTCGGTTCTTAGGTCAGTTTCCTTTGCACAGATCATTTTGCAGCAATTCCTCACCACATTACAAAGGTGACGCTGTGCTCGTCACCTTTTCTCCCCAGCACGACTGTGAGCCCATCGGGGACGTCGTTGCCCGCTCGCTAGCCTGCTCTCTGCACATCGCGAGTCGCTACGGCAGCATGACCCTTGACATGTCCATTGCAGAGGCCATGAGAGGGCAAGGTACACCTGATTTTCAAAGCGGGTACCAGAGCGGCACTGCTTCGACCGACCTCCGCCTGCACTTTGCGATAACAGCCGGAGAAGCTTCGAGGATAATTCTCGGCGACCCGCAATCGCGGCTAGATTACTGCATACACGGAGACTGCATGGCTTCACTTGGGTCTATTCTTGACAGCACCAGCAAGGGTAAGCGATCTCTGCTCTCGATCGCCTAACCAATTTTATTTTTTTTTAGGTGAATTGGGGATAGCGTTGGACGCATTCTCGCACCTCGAGGCGACCTTGACAGCAGAAATAGTGGCGCTCGGGCGCAAAAGACTGGATGCCGGGCACGTGATTCTCAGTGCTGAAAACATCGCGTCGCTGGCTTCGAGCGTCTTTGAGGTCGGGACCGTATACACGTCAGAATCGGAGGTGGCTTCACGCCTTATGGCTCTGCTTTCCTGTCGCTCATATCCGCCAGAACCTGACGGAGACATCTTATTCGACGAAAATGAAGACTTTCTAAGACTTTTCGTTGATCCAACAATGATCCGATCGCTCGACTTAAGGAGAATGTCAAGTGCCGGCGAGACAAAAGCCATTGCGGACTTCCGGCCCGTTTCGATTGTTTTCGTTTCTCTGCTCTTCCCGTTTGAGCTCTCGCTGGTGCAGAAGATTGCTCGGCGCTTCTTAGAATCCCTGAGTCTCTACGGCGGCGTCTACCAGCAATATGCCGTTGATGACAAAGGCCAGACGCTATTAGCAGCATTCGGACTTTCTGTATAGTTTGATAGTGTAGGTTAACAACAC
The DNA here is from genome assembly GCA_027600665.1 of Irineochytrium annulatum. Lineage (NCBI taxonomy): Eukaryota > Fungi > Chytridiomycota > Chytridiomycetes > Chytridiales > Chytridiaceae > Irineochytrium > Irineochytrium annulatum. The sequence continues at coordinate 12,525 of JADGJL010000417.1, forward strand.
TAATAATTTTGTAGGGATTCGGTCATGTAAACAATGCCGATCAATGCGTGAAAGCCATGGGTTATTTTACGAAAAAAGTGCAGCTTCTGTTTAAAGGGAACGTAGAGGAGAAGATAGCAATATCAGTAGCGACGGGCGAGACTCTTTGCACAAGCATAGGAAATCATTTGCGCAGTGATCCAGGATTACTAGGTAATCTCTGGTGTTAGAGAAGCCCGATCTGATCATTCCGTGATAACCGAAAGGTGACGTTATAATTACGGCAGCTAGGTTGATGGCCTCATCAAAGAAGCACCATGTTCTCGTTGTCGATGAAGCCACAAACAACCAAGTGAAGCACGGAACTGCCACGATTGACTTAGGCTTTGTGCAAGTAAAGGGGAAGGATGCGGCGTTGCATATTTTTGGTGTTTCGCGGCCTAGATCAGGGATCGACGACGTAGAAGTGCAGCCTATATTTGGGTACACAACGGAGCGTGAAGCACTCCAGCGGAAGTTTGCCGATTGGTCCACTCACAAGCATCAAAGGGCTGCCTTTGTAGTTGAGGCTGCTAGTGGAATGGGGAAGTCTTTCCTAGCCCAAAGCTTGATCAACGAGGCGAAGTCAAGTAACATTAAAGTCTGCCTAGTTCAAGGTTACTTTTTGTGGATTTACTGATTACTGAGCCATTTAGGTACCGAAAAAAACCAGTTCAATCCGTTTTGCTCGTTAGGTCCTCTGCTCAGCTTCATATTAAATGACGAGGTCCCGGACAAAAAAGGACGGAATAGAAGTCTCAATATCGCGTCTGCCAGTTCAATGCATCTAAGCAAACCTTTTGGAGATGATGGTGATAGAGAGTATGCCATCCGCAAATTACTTCTGTTGGCGGGGGTTGAGGAAGAACTTTCCCCGTTATTGTCGATAGTTTCTCCGGCATTTCAGATGACAGATACCGCAAGAACAGCCGACTTGGACAATTCGGCCAAGAACAACTTGCTGGTGTCAATGTGTGTGAAGCTTGTCTGTAGCTTCTTGCGCGATCGTTCAACAATCTTGATTTTCGACGATGTGCAGTGGTTCGACTCGTTCTCTTTAAACATTTTGCCGCAAATACTGCAAAACTGCCCGACGGTTTGCTCTGCTCTGCTATATTAACCTAACAAAGTGTAGTTCTTTATCCTGATCCTATCACGGCCAATCGATCCCGCCGACCAAACGCTTAAAGCAATACTTAATCAACCAATCACCTCACATTTCCCGCTGAAGGGAATATCGAATGCTGAGGCTGCTCAAATCATCGTAGGAAATAGCCCGTGACATCAATGAAACTAAGCTATGCGTAGGAATATCGCGTTTCCAATTTACAGTTAGGAATTGGTGGGCTGGATGCAAAGCTGTCTGATGGTACGAGGTCGTATTAAATCCTGATTAAGTTGAATTATAGCACTGATAGAGCAAAGCGGAGGCAGTCCGTTGGTGCTCTCAATGGCTTTAGAAGTTGTCATCATGAAAACAGGATCCGACTTCGTTGTCGACGATTCCAATCGACTTACGTTTGCACAAACAGCCGCGAATGCTTCGAATGACGCGACGCCCGACTTTCACTTTGGAAATCTCAGCTCCGCTATCCTGTTTCAATACGATAAGCTGGAAAGCAGTTTCCAAAAAATTCTCCGGGCTGCAGCTATTCTCGGTCAGGTAAAAATGCCAACGCGCCTTGCTTAGAGAGTTTAATGCTATCACCAGTACTTCGTCGTCGCTGATGCGTTGAGATTGGCGGGGATGAATGCCCCTGAAGACGAGACGCTTCCGAAAATGAAAGAACTCGATCTGTATAACTTCTTAACGTACCCTGAGGTCGCCGAAAACGGACTTCCCACCGAACAGCGTGAGGAAATAAGCTGTTCGTTTCGGCATATTGGTATTTTGAACGCAATTTACGAATCGCTGGCCTTTGAGGAGCGGATATTAGCTCACAAGGCCGTCGGGATGGATATCGAGCGATCGTTGACTTCAGAAACGCGGGAGCGTTTTCTGCCTTTGCTGGAATATCATTACTCTCGCACTGGCGATGTGGAGAAGACCATCTCGTACAAGGAGGAGCTTGGGTTGGTTTTTTTTTTTTTGTTTTGATTCCGTGGCTGCAAGCTTCTGTGGATGGCAATGCAGCTGACTCGTGGTACAGGTGCTCGCTAATAATAAAATTCCAATGCATCGAGGGCCTGCGAATACTAGAGTCGCTCATGCAATATGTCGCCGAGACAAGTGAGGCGGATTTAGACAGTATGGTGAATCCAATCACCTCGTTGAGAAAGGCGTGCTGGCATGAGAAGCTCTGCAAAGGCTACATTGTTCTGCGGCGCTTCCCGAAAGACAAGGAGGCCGCAATTAGGACTTTAAGCTTACTGCCCACGGAGCCATGGCCGTCGACAGCGAAGGACGTGAAGCGGGCGGTGCAAAAGATGAAGCGGCGGGCGTACGTGAACTGGCTTCTGTATCACGGCGGGAAGAAAAGAGCGCCCACGGAACGACGTCGTGTAGCTCCGGAAGGGAGCGGCGAGAGCGCTATCGAGTGTGAGAAACTGGTCCTTTTCTGTATGAGTGAGATGATGGGCATTAACAAGGCTTACACCGACGACGAGGCCCGCCTCGTGATGCTTCGTTATTTCAACCTTCTGATTCGCTATAATGACGATGAAGTACAATGGTAAGGAGTCGAAAGTACGTTTCAAGGATACTAACGCAACAAATAAAATTTCTAGGGGTGGTTTGCTTCTAAAGATGGCTTGGTACTCGATATACTATTTTCCAAACTACCACAAATTCTTCGTCAAGCAAGCCGAGGCGACAGGTGGAGCGCTGAATGATCCTGCTGATTTCTTTTGGAAAGGCGCACTGAAGAGTACTTCAAATGTTCTGGAGTGCATACCCTTGCTTCTCAAGTCCGTCGAGGGCGCAAATTTGCGGGCCGAGGTCTCACTAGCGCATGCCGCCATGTCCATTGCCGGCGTCGTCGCGTTCGGTCTCGGCACCTTCGACTTCATCGACGAGACGGTGGAACAATACTACAAGACTTCGACCTCGATAAAGGAAGATTTCATCTCAAGCGCTACAATGTCCCACACCATGTACAGGGTCGCCCTCGTTCGAGGTGATGCCGGGGCGATAGCCGAGTGGAAGGAAGCGTTTGAGCCGCGCCAGCGAGTTGCTCGCATGTTCAACGCTGGGCTTGGGATGAAGGAGTGCATTGACGCCTGGATAGCTGCAATCAACGGTGACTTTTGTTGCGCGCTGGAGAACCTCGAAAAGTGCGATACAGCAATGCCTATTATGGACTCGGCCGCCCAGACCCTGGACACTGTTATGACGTTGCCCTTTGTGCTTGTGTGGATAGCTGACCTCCTGCGATCTGGCGGTCCCGGCGCCAGCGGTTGGCAAGGCGCAGAGCTGAAGCGCATGAAAGATGTGATCACCAGACTTACGGCATATGCGAAGTTCCTCGGAACAGTTCGTCGCCACGTGTTCAGTTACTGGTGCACCGATATTATGAGGGGTGTTGAGCAACTCCTGCGTGGTTCCGAGCAGCGCGCCATACAAATCCTGAAAAAGAAACTCCGCTGCAAGCGCCGGAAGGAACTGGATAGCATGCTGGGATACAAGGCCTTATACTATGGAATCATTGCGAGGTTCTCGACATCTGCTTCCGAGCGGTCGAAATGCGCATCGGTGTCGAGGGAGCTGCTTCTCCGGTTGAAGACGCCGCTGTACATCAGGTGGTTGGAATCGTAGCATGTTTTTGGCAGTTGAATAGTGGCGCTCCCCTGTGTAACATATATGTAATATACGATCTGATCGTGCGATCTACGAAAATTCCTCCACAAACGCCAAAAAAATGAGCACCCTCGAGGGCAGTGCGGCGGCCGCCAGCCTGACTTCCACCACCACAGCCGAGCGCGTCGGCGACATGGACGACATGCTCGGATCGATGCAGGACGCCGACCAGCTGAAGGAGTCGGACCCCGTCGCGAGAAACGACCCGAAGTCGGCGCCCGCCGTCCATCCCGCGTCCGCGTCGTCCTCCACCACCGCCACAAAGGCGGATGCCTCCGGGCACAAGGCTGGATCGAAATGAGGGCCGCGAGGACGCGGCCCAACGGGAGTTTTGCGGGTGTATTGAATCGCGGAGGGAGAGATGGGGAGGAAGGACGAAAATGTGGAGAGTTTATCTGGCCGAGGCTGGTGAAAGGGCGAACTTGGTTGAGAACAAAATGAGGATGGACTGGAGAGGGACGACAGGCGATGATGGGAAGCTGGCGGATGTCAATCCGGAGGCGGCCAGTTTGGGAGCGACCCACCGCTCCTGGCTGCGCTCAACACGAGAAGAACTTGTTGCTGGATGAGCGTGACAGAGTTTCTTTTGGCTCGGGAAGAGCTTGGAGAAGGGGGATTGGCCTCATGGGGTGATGCGTTTTGGGGGCGGTAGGCGTACGAGCTGGACATTATTGCGATTTTGGAGAAAAAAGGACTGCATTAGCATGCTGGGGCACACTGCGCCAATACCACGGAGGACATTGCGAGGAACTCGTCCTTCGATTGAGATCGGTTGAGATGCCTATCGTCTTGGAGATGGGTCACCGTTGCACTTGAGGATGTTAGGAGTTTGCGCTATGCTGATTTATAGACTTCCATTCAATTGCTGAATCATAGACTTCCATTCAATTTCTTATTCTGAAGTGCCCTTTGTATATCGGACACCGAGGTTTGGCCTCTTCAGCCATCTGATGAGGTTCGAATCTTCTCTGACTCCGACAACAGCGCGACTTCACTTCTACCTACGGCCGATATGCTCGCCTCGATGCAGCACGCTGGGGGCCCGACCCCGTCGTCGGCGGCCCCCGCCGTCGATCCGGACAGCCGCCACATCCCGAACCCGTACCTCCATCCGCCCGCAACCATCCCGCCCCCCGCGGAAATCCATGCCGCCGCCCGCGCCAGATTGGTCGACATCGCCCGCCTCCTTCGCGAGAGGCACGACCCGCTTGACCACGAGGCGACCTACGACGTCTATCACGGTCACGCAGGCCTCGCGCTGGTGTTCTTCAGGATTCATGAGAGCGACCCGGCGTTCATGGTGGATCACGTCACGGCAGCCGGGACGGTAAAGGTGTCGGCGCTGGCGCTGGCGAGGGAGTACACACAGTCCGCCCTAACGAAGGTCGCGGCTGCTGTGGCAGAGCAGAAGGGACGGAGCCATATCGGTTTCATGGGATCGCCCGCGGGCGTGTACGCCATCGCGGCCGTCGGTATGTTATCATTATCATTCTCGTCACGCACATCCAAAATAATTCCCGCTGATCTTGTCACTTCCACAAGTGTTGAGCCACTGCGGGTCCGACGAGGAGTCCGACCGCGCGCTTGACCATCTCCTCGCCATGAAGCGCCACTGCTTCGCCCACTCGGAGTCCTCCGAGATCCTGTACGGCCGCGCGGGCTACCTGTACTCCCTCCTCTTCGTCCGTCACCACATGTCCGAAGCCAAGCACCTCGCCCGCGGCCTGCCGTTCCCGGTGACCGACGCCCTGATCGAGGAGATCTATAACGCCATCATGGAGGACGGCCGAATGGAGGCCAAGCGCGCCCTGTCGTCGGGACAGCGGGGGAGCGGGGAGGCGATCGTCACGGCGGACACGATGCCCCTCGTGTGGGCGTGGCATCAGGCGAGGTACCTTGGCGCCGCGCACGGCGTCGCGGGCGTGCTGGGGGTGCTGATGAGCGTGCCGTGGATGATGGATTTGGGTGGTGGCGAGGAGGTCGAGCAGGGGCCTTTGGACGAGGACCAAGTGAAGCGGACGGACGAGATCACGTCCACCCTCGCCCAGCTGTGCGATATGATGCTGCCGAACGGGAACTTCCCCGTCAGGGTCGACGAGGACCCCGCGACGAGCAGGCAGCTTTCCGACGCCGACGAGCTGGTTCAGTTCTGCCACGGATCGCCCGGGGTGATCTTCTGCCTTCTGAGAGGGTATGAGGTGTTCGGGGACGAGGCGCTGCTAGAGTGCGCCGTGAGGGCTTCGGAGAGCGTTTGGGCGAGGGGCGTGCTGAAGAAGGGCGTCGGTGAGCATCCCTCCCCGCACGTGTATTTCAAAACGTTGTGTACGGTTCTTAATATATCTTTTTTATTTTTCAAACAGGCCTTTGCCACGGCATCTCCGGCAACGCCCTCGTCTTCCTCTCCCTTTACAAGCACACCCGCGACCCCGTGGACCTCTACAAGGCCGACCGCTTCCTCCAACTTTGCTGCGACCACCAAAGTGTGCGGAAGCACGTCGGGGGGGATAGTCACGGCACGAACGACGGGATCATGGAGCGCGGCTTGGGTGGCGTCGCATGGCTGGCGTGCGAGCTGGGGTATTGGGAGTCGGAGAAGGAGGATGGGGAGGGCTTGTTCGGACGTGGCGGATTCCCTTGCTTTACAGCTTTCTAGAGAGGCTGCATATTTACTCCTGGCGTTGCCGAGGTGGCGTTGCATGCATTTTGTCTGGATTAGTAGCAGGTGAGCAGCAGAGTGCATGTCTTGTTGCCATGCGCTTCACGCTTCTACCGATATCTATGCGTTTGCCTTTGCGGCGGTGATTCTCGTTTGGTGCACACACGTTAAGAATGCTATTGATAATACACATATGTACAGCAGATATACTCATAAAACCCACTGCAAGAAAAAAGCAGATCCAAATTGTGCAAACTTTTGCCTGGAGACCGTCAGCGACGACTCGTCCCTCAAAACCTTTCCAACGACCCCATATAGTATCGCTTTCATCATTACAAACTCCTTTAAACCCACCGCGTGAGGGTCCCTCTCCATAGCTGCCATCAGCCCCTTGACGGACCTCGCGGAAGACGGCGCCTGCGCCGACAGCTCTGACCCTCCGTAAAGCCCATTCTGCGAACCCGTCACTGCGGGCGCTGGGACTTTCAAATCTGTGATGAACATAATGGCAGCGTCAGCCAGCTGCGCCGTCCACCATGCCATCCAGATGCCACATTTGCCCCCCAGCTTCCTATGCAGGTTTCTAAAGTTCTTCAGCATGCCAACCAACGACTTCAGCTCCTGCACCGTCGGCGCGCGGGCCGTCGACGAGATGGCTGGTGAGACCTTCCGCGTTTCCGACCGCCCCATGAGCGTTGGGCTCTTCATCTTCCTGCCCCTCATGTCCTCAACTTCGAAGTCACCGCCGCCGCCGATTGCCCCCGCGCCAGCACCAACGCTTTGCCCTGGTCTGAGAAGTACCCACAGCACCAGCATCGTCAAGACCCCGCATTCTATGCACCCGATCACGACCCGATCTGTATCCTGGAAGTACACGAGGGCCGTTTTGATCTCCGCCAGGGCAAGCGCGCCGTCGTTCGTCATCGCCGCAATCAACGCCGCGACCGTGTGGTAAGAGACCCGGAGCATGCAAGGTGGCAGCGCGTTCGAGGCGTCGGCGACCCGCTTGAGCCACACGCGCGACAACGATACGTTGCCGAGGAGGGCCGCGCGTTTGCAGATCGTGTAGGAGCCCCAGATGGCGTGCTCGTACATTCCAAACTCCACGATCTGGTCGTACGCTTCCTCGATCAAAGGCACGCCCGTTTTAAACTTCCCGCCCATAAAGTGGCACATGTGCCGCATGAAATCCGCAGCTAGAGAAGGAAAAATATGAGTCACGATGACCTCGTATTAGCAAAAGATCCTTACCGTATGCGTAATAGAAATCGGTGTGCCGTTGCCGATTGTTGATATAGGCGTTCACCAGCTCCTCGGCCGCCGTCAGGTGCCCCTTTGACATTTGATCCCAGAAGAGCACATGGTTGTACGTAAGAGTCTGCTCCGCGTTAGCCCGCGCCAGCTCCTTATGCATCCGCATCGCGTGCTTCCAGTAGTATCGCCCAACCCCCGGAGCCACGAAAGAGAACGAGAACGCGAGTCGCATGACATGGCCCGTAAGCTTGAGCGGGTCCTGCAGCGTCGCGAGCTGAATGTTGGTCAGCTTGATCAGCGATAGCGCGTACTGGTATTTCCCCGACTGGGATTTCCAGAACGAGAGCTCCTTGATGGCCGAGTACGCGAGGGTGAGCGCCTCCGCGCCCGCGAGGGCTTCGCCCGTGAGCTTCCCGTCGATTCGGCGGGTGCCGCACCGGGTGCGCCACCATAGGACGGCGTGCTGACGCGCGGTGCGGGCGAGGTCGAACTTCATGTCACGCCGAGTCTCTGGCCAGGACTCGCCGAGAGACAAAAGGCACCGCTGGGCCCATTTCAGGGCCAGGTCGAAGCTGAGGCGGAAGGATAGAGCGAGGGCCAGGGTGCCATAGATCTTTGCCATACGGTTCGCGGAGAGGATGCCGGATGTGCCCGGGAGGGTGACGATAGTGGACCGGTTGTCGTCGATAAACTGGATGAGACGCTCGAGCGTGCGGATGCACTCGGGGAGGTAGAAGCTCTCAAAGTAGTAAAGTCCAAGCTCCTCCGCGAAGGAAATGTTCTTTGAGAGATCGTTGGATTTTGAGAAATGGAAACAAATGATGGGAAGGAGGCTCGTCCGGTTGCCGTCCGTCAATTGAGACTGGAAATGGTCACCGATGCGACCGTGAACCTCGGCGCGCTCGGTGTAGGGCAGATACTCGTAAACAGCGTCTGCAATCGACTGGTTGCGGAAGCTAAAGGCGTATCGGAGCTGCATACGATCGCGGTCGGGGTTCTCGTCACCAATGGAGGCCGTAGCGAAGGGTTCACTGGTTGAGACAACGCGAGATTCGCTCTCCTCGGCGGCAAATAAAGGCTCGATGAAGCCGAAACTATCATATTTGGTAACCCACGAGAGCAGTTTGTCGGGATCCGTCTCGGTGTCAAAAACCGCCACAACGTCAAGAATGTTGAATTGCTGTATAGTATGGTAAGAAACGAGTCTCCAATCAAAGGATCGCACCTTTCCAAAGACAGACGCGGTTTTTAGGAAATCTTGATAGCACTTCTCAAGCCGATCAAAATTGACCGTGATAGCGGAACCGAGGTTTTTCATAATAACACTGTTAAGGTCGACTTCCTTTGATTGGAGCTGAAGTTGTCCCGTCGCTGATCGCTTCAATAGTGCGTCCGATTTTGTCTTCAGCGAGTCGGTCACGTACTCGACAAACATTGGGCTGCCGTTGCTCCTCTCATAAATAACTACAGCGCTTTGATTAGATAAAAAAAAAAAAAAAAAAAAAAAACATTAAAAATTAACAAGTAAAAAAAAAAAAAAATAAAAATTTTTTTAAACAAAACACCCCAAAAAAAAAAAAAAAAAAAACAAAAGGTAAAAACAAAAAAA
>JADGJL010000418.1:0-21838 GCA_027600665.1 Irineochytrium annulatum
GTGTTTGTTTAATGGGGAGTTGTTTGGAACGCCCGGGGAGGCGGTAAAGCATTAGAAGTTGCGGCGTAAGTCTGATTTGGTGGCGATTGAAAAGATAGGCACGTAACTCTTCCGCGTCATCCAGGTTCATGGTGCTAAATGCTAATATTTATTGTAGGTCTCGGCTTTTACAATCGTATCCGCCTTATCAACCACATCCACCGCCGCACGCTCTCCTCGACTGCTGCCATGGCCGACTTGACCGCCCGGTTGGACGAGCACGGTCATGCGCTAAGGGACCCGCAGGCAAAGGCGCGGAGGTGTGGAGCGACGCGAAGCTGCTGATGTCGACGGTCGAGGACGACCCGCTGTTGACGTGGATGGAGGATGATGGGGAGGAGGACGAGGTGCGGTATGGGGAGGTGAAAACGTCGTCGGGGAGAATATGTTGCTGCCGGAGGGGCCTTGAGGGATCACGAAGAGGGATGGATGCTGTCAGTCCGTCGGTGACGAAGTATCTGCCGCGGAGCTGAAGGGGCATGTTTGCATTATGAACAGTGCACATTTTGATAATTATATAAAACAGAGAGCACAAAAGATAAATAGCTTAATGTATGGAGTGAGTAGCAAAAGCGGAGGGATCGGGGACTTTTCGACTGCGTCCATTCCGATTTTGGGGTAGCTTTTCTCTTCCTTTTCTCATCTTGCCTTCCCCGACCCCTCCGAAAAACAAACGCCACCGGCCAGCACTTATGTGCACACGACGCCGACGCGTCGGATGGTTGTGGTTCGAAAAGACGCGAGGTTTTATGGATTCGCGTATGATTGATGGTAGCGCGTTAATGCATGTATTGTAGCGACATGTTGGAAAGAGATGAAATGGAACTCCGCAGCTTCTCCCACAAATAACGAAGAAAAAATTACCAAGCTTCATTTTGGTCCTGGCGGACCGGCAACGCGAAGGCAGCATTAAAGGTTCGTATCGCGTGTCGTGGCCTTCAAAGGCCGCTGAGTGTCGTCCTCGACAATCTGACTCGCAAATCGGACATATCGGACGCAACATTCATCAATCCAATGATCGCGCTCAACAACACTTTCAGCGCCGTCGCGCGACCTGGGCGTCCACCAAGTCACGGCCCATCGTCAGTCATCTGCGGCCCTGCGTTCCACCGGCTGATACTCGGCCTCCTGATCAGCAACTTGAAGAACCGCATTGGCCGATCCTGCAGCTTCAGCTGACCAACTTCGCGTCGTCGACTGCATCGAAGTCTTCGGTCAAGAAAACGCGAACAGCGTGGATCAGAGAGCAGGACTTTGTCGAAGGTTTTAAATACCAGACCCGCCATTTTATGGTATCGAGTTTGTAAGCCAGGTCGGACAATATTAATGTGCTAGCCCTGGAGGACAAGGCTGTGATAACATGGTGAATGGGCAAATTAAGTCTGTATTCGGTTTACAGACTGTGAAAAGGTAGAAACTAAACCATTATGAAGCGGCTAAAGCTATTTCGACGGTATCTATTCGCTCTCATAACACTTCGCGGGAAACGCGTTAAGATTACCGTACAGAGAATTTAAACGCACGGAGTGAAATAAGGGCGAAGGGAACGCGTAGCTTCCCCACGCCAAACACGCACTTGTCGTTATCCCCTAATTCCACCTCTGGTACCACCCCGCCTTTATTTGTTAGCGCACTTATCACTAAATAATAGATGTGATGTATACAAGTAGCGGCCGTCGCCACGTTGCGGCTATCACACACAGAAATGGGCATGCCACATCGCCTTCTTATGACAGAATACCAGTGATCCGCATCCTGCATTTCTCCTACCGCCTTTCCATCCACGCACCTCTGTCAAAGCCCTCTGTCGCCTGGTCGTCCTTGCTAGACGCGCAGTCGGTGTAGATGCGCTGTCCGATAGCCCGTGAACCATTTGCTCGGTACAGCTGGGAGAAACGCGTTATTGAAGCTACGTTGCGAATACCGCCGCAACAACGAACGATCTTCCATGGCCCTCGGGTTCATTGAAGACTGGCCCCAGGATCGTTGGAGCCCGCAGGGCGGGGATCGCCGTGGAGGTTCGGTGCAGCGTCGGGAGTGGTCGCGTTGTCAATTCACGTTTTCTTCACCTCTTGCCACATCACCATGCCGGCCGACGTAAAGAACCTTCGGCCGCTCTACACGCCCTACGTGAAGCCCGCGAAGGAGGCCGCAGAGAAGGCCGCCGCGAAGGCCGCGGCCCTGGTGGTCCCGGACGGCGCCACCGTCATCGCGCAGTTCAGGAGCGCGGACGACACCGAGGATGCCACGGGGCCGTCGATCAACCTGCCGGCGGGGACTACGCAGGAGCAGCTGCGGATGCTGATCAACCAGTTGCTGAGCAATGTGAGCCTCTACTCGGGCCGTAGATAGAGGAGAAGTGTGCTGATTTGATCGTTTCCACAGGAGGACCCGATGCCGTACTCCTTCTTCGTGGACGAGACCGAGATTGTCGACAGCATTCACGCCGACATCATCGTCGGCAAGGGCGTCTCGACCGAGCGCGTGCTGACGATCGTGTACCAGCCGCAAGCCGTGTTCAAAGTCAAGAGCGTGACGCGGTGCACGGCCAGCCTCAACGGGCATACGGAGCCCGTGATTGCGGTGTGCTTTAGTCCGGATGGGAGGAAGCTGGCGACGGGGTCTGGTATGACTAGTGGATTGGCATAATGTAGGAGGAGTGCTAAAGGTGATGTGTAGGCGACACGACGGTCCGGCTTTGGGACCTCAACACGCAAACGCCGGAATTCACGCTAAAGGGGCACACGAACTGGGTGCAGCAGGTCGCGTGGTCTCCCAACTGCAAGGTGCTGGCATCGGCAGGAATGGACAAGACGGTTTGTCTGTGATTTTGAGACCCGAAGACTGACGTTGAACGCTACAGATACGGTTATGGGATGCAAAGACCGGGAAAGCGCTGGGGGACGGTTTGAAGGGCCACACGCAGCCGGTGACATCGATATCGTGGGAACCTTATCATCGGTACGATTGCTTTCCAATACACATGGACCGCATTCTAACTTGGATTCACAAGGAATAAGAACTGCAACAAATTCGCCACAGCCTCCAAAGACTGCACGGTCAAGATCTGGGACGCCGTCAACCGCCGCTGCATCATGACCCTTAGCCAGCACACCCTTCCCGTCATGTGCGTCAAATGGGGCGGCGAGGGCCTCCTTTACACGGCCTCACGCGATAAGACGATCCGGGTATGGGAGGCCGAAACGGGCAAGCTCGTCCGCGTGCTGGAGGGACACGCGCATTGGGTGAATCATTTGGCGTTAAGCACGGACTTCGTGCTGAGAACCGGGCCGTATGATCATACGGGGAAGAAGTGGGAGAACGAGGACGAGGCGATGGAGGCTGCGAGAGTGAGGTGGGAGGAGGTTAAAGGGAGCGGACCGGAGAGACTGGCGAGTTGCTCGGATGATTTCACTATATTTTTGTGGGAGCCGTCGGTGTCGAAAAAGTCTCTGTGTAGGATGACAGGTAAGCACGTCGGGGTTTGCTTGTGCCGCGTTTGCTAACTTTTCCCATGTTAGGCCATCAACAACCCGTAAATCACCTCTCGTTCTCCCCCAACGGTCGCATGCTGGCCAGCGCGAGCTTCGACAAGTCCGTCAAGCTATGGGATGGGACCACAGGGAAATTTATCGACACGCTGCGAGGTCATGTCGGCGCGGTGTATCACGCCACGTTCTCGTCGGACTCGCGACAGGTGCTCTCAGGGTCAAAAGACTCGATGCTGAAGTGCTGGGATCTGAAGACGCGGAAGGTGAAAGTGGATCTTCCGGGGCATCAGGACGAGGTGTTTGCGGTGGACTGGTCGCCGGCGGGGGACTGCGTGGCGAGCGGGGGGAAGGATAAGGTCGTTAAACTGTGAGTTCCCTTTCTACTTCTTTGGTAGGTTGCTTCTTTGCTCACCCTTTTATTTTCCTCGCACAGTTGGAGAAATTGATGCTTCATCGGCTTTCTCACTTGCTGATTTTCTTTTTCCACGGGATATAATTGTCCAAAACGACTGTTAATTTATTATCAATGATAACTTGTTGATTTTTGCAAGACAGGCTGCCGTAGCTCCCTAGCAGGTGATGCTGCGCTGGGGACCCTCGAAATTGATTTCCGCCGAAGGTGCAGGAACCTCCAGCAGCGCACCCCTCCTCAATGGCGTCCGTCGACGGCCACGATGGCCCCGGAGTCCCGCTCCCTCCTCAGCTGCATGCGCCGGCCTCTGATGGCGGGGCGTCCGACGAGGCGGATCTTCACAGCCGGCCCCAGCACGGCCACCACTTCAGCGCCTCCCCAACCTCCCACCGATCCTCCAACAAGGGCAAGGCGCCAATGTTCTCATCCGCGGCCACGCGGGCCTCATCCTCCTCCTCGTCCCTGCCCGGAGCTGGCACCACACCCCCCCGTCCCGCGTCCGCCCTTTCCACCTCGTCAGCATCGTCCAACGCCTCCGTCGCCGTCAGCGTCTCCACCTCCGTTCAATCGTATGGCGGGAACACGGCCGCCGGTGGAACGGGTGGCCTCGTGGGCCACGTCCCATCGTCGACCGCCGCCTCCGCCACTTCGTCCTCCTCGCACCCATCCTCGCCTTCCCTAACGCCCTCGCTCGCGCTCCCGCCACAGCCGACGTCCCTGCCGCAGCAGCAGCAGCACCAGCAGCAGCAGCAACCGGGCCAGCAGATTTTGTCGCAACAGCAGCAGCAGCAGAACGTGTCCTCCAGAGCGTTCTTGCCCTTCCACTTGGACTCGCGCTTCCGTCGCTCATTCCTCAGCGTCGGATCCGGCGCCGGCTCGGGAAGCGGCACGGGGGTCGGAGGATACTCCTCCACGACGCCGTACGGCGCCGGTATGTCCCACGCATCGTCGACGACGTCTTCCTCCGCGTTCGCCGGCTTCGCGTTCGACGACGACCGTAGCGACGCGGCCACGATTGGGACGTCGGTGGCTGGGAACGATCCTTGGGATGACTTTATGGACGGCGAGGAGGAGGAGGAGCTTGGTGGGCCGTCCGGGTTCGAAGCCGTGAAGCGGTGGACGCTGCGCGTGAACTCGGCAGGTGGTGGCGGGGCGACGGTTGGTAGCGCCGGCGCTTCAGCGACGGCCGTCGCGTCATCCTCGTCTTCGGCTGGCCGTGTGCTGCTGCCGTTGCCGGAGGATGAGATAAACGTCGAGCGGCCGACGCGCAGCCCGTCCCCTCCCGCGGCCATCGACCCGGACGTGCTGGCGTCGCTGGTGTCGACGCTGGAGGACGGGGAGGCCGAGATGGTGATGGAGTTTGTGAGCGCGTTCGATGGAGCTATCGGCGCGGACGCGGTGTATGAGCGGATTAGGGACGTGCAGGGGATGAGGGAGGGCGGCGGCGGAGGTGGCGTGACTGGTGGTGGCGGAGTTGCTGTTGGACATAACGAGTGGCAGTGGGAGGACGTGGAGAGCCGGGGTACGGGTCGGGCGAGTGAGGATGTCGGGAGCGGGATTTCGGGGATAATATCAGAGTCGGTGGAGGTTGGGGTCGGGCCTGGCCCGGCGGGAATCATATCGTTGGAGTCTAGTGTCGGCGCGAATGAGGATGCGGCGACCGCGCTCGCTGGATCGGGACGTCGACTCGCGGCGCCGAAACCGACGCGCGGGAACCACCTCCGCGTCATGTCGGATGAGAACGACACATGGCGGCAGGATACGGAGGTTGGAGAGGACTCGGCCGAGGGGAGTGAGTGGATCGTCCTCGACGAGGGTGAAGAGCCCCATGCCGCGTCCGCGACCTCACCGTCGACCGCCGGCGGGTTCCCTGGACCCATTCGGCAGCCGACCCTACGGTCGCTGCCGAAACGTGCGCTCGTCAGTATTCTCCTCCACTCCGGGAATGTGAACCTGCTCAAGACGTGTCGGCGGCTGTCGAGGGTACCTATACCGGAGGTCGGGTCGCACCTGGCTCGGATGGTGGTGAGCTTGTGCCCTGCGTCCATCCTCAACGATGAGGCCGTGCTGCTGCCGCGGTGCGCGAGAGCCGCCTGCTTGAACAGGAGCGCAATGACGCTGCCGAGTTTGGCAGTGCTGTTGGGCTCGAGCTTCACGCCGACGGCGGACACGCTTGGAGCAGTGGTGGAGATCGCCGCGAGGGGCAGGAGATGGAACACGGTCAAGGGTGCGCTGAGCTTGGCGAAGACAGTTGCGGGAGGGCTGGGGGTTGGAGGATTCGTAAGGATGGCTATGCTCAAGGGAGATTTGGACGCGCAGAGGATGCGGAGGCACTTCGTGCCGAGGGACGAGGATACGGAGGGCAGCGCGGAAACGAAGGGTGTTGTCGGAGGCTTGCATTTGTCGCTTGCTGCGAATTTGATTGCGAATCATGGGGAATGGTTGGATGTTGAGTTCTTCAAGGACCTAGTCGAGGAGGAAGGAGTGGATTTTCCGGAGGAGGTGGTGCGTATGCTAGCTCTCACACTCTTTGAATAACCTTAACTCCAATCTTGCAGATCTCGCACGCGGCGGCGTCCTACGGCTTAACGCCGCAAGTTGTGGACTATCTGAGGGGACGCCTGGATGAGTTGGATATGACAGCGTCTATTAATGCAAGATTTGCAAAGATGGGGTTGGCATGACAGCAGAATGTCCCTGGTTGCTGGAAGTTTCCGTTTTGATCGTTGTAAGGCATGCTATCCTCTCCGTCTTGTACAGTTTCAGTCAGTTGATACGAGCAACACCATGCTTTTTGTACTTCCCCATCCCCTGTATTTCGAAGCATAGCTTTCTGTGCTGCTCCTTCTTTGAAGACAATATGTTACTTGTGAACGAGCTTTCGATTTACGTGCAATCCTTTGCGAGCAGGTTCGCTAGGTAGCTGTCAAACGCATCGGAGTTCACTCGATTATCTTTCCTTCGACACCTTCCTCAAATCGACCTGAGAATCAACTGCCAAATAATCATGTTCTCCGATCACCTCACCCTGATCTCCGCACTGATCAATGATGCCCGCCAAAGCCTGCCGACATCTTCATAAGACCACGCCGTCGCAATCTCTTCCAACCCGCATACGACCTGTGCTTCAAGCCTTCCGCCATGCGCCCCGCCCTCATCGTCGCCTTCTCGCTCCTCGCCACGGCATACGCCATCCCCTTCCCTCAAGCCGACTCACCGGCCGCTTCGGCCACGACGAACGCCGCTGCCCTTGCCACGCCCATCGCCGACACGCCTATCCTAACGCCCGACACCTCGACGAACGCCACAGCGCCGGCTGAGGCCTCAAACAACGCCACCGCCGCCGCTGCCCCCGAGCCACCCGAGCCTTCCTTCTCAGACGCCGTTGGCGGCTCCCCTTCCACCTCCGCTCCTCAAGGCGCTGCCGTGGGACCCGCCGGAGCGCCTGCCCCGGAGGCCAGCCCGGACGCGCTTGACTCGGCGTCTGGCCCGATGGACGACGACGAGGCCGCGCAGTCGCCCGAGGAGGCCGAAGGAGAGGGCGGATCTGCGCAGGAGCGCGACGACGACCGGGAGGGCAGGCCCACGCGTGAGCATGACGCCGGAGATAGGGAGGATGCGGTCAGGGCGTTCCCGTACGATGAGGCCATGGGTGCCATGCCCAGCTCCGAGGTGGCTGACCAGGAGTCTCCCGATGCGGATCAGTCATCTTACCCGACCCAGGACGAGGAGGAAGCGCGCTCCGCGAGTGATGAGGATAAGGAGCAGGCAAGCCCGGCCGAGTACGACGCGTCGGCGGCGGCGGTACCGGATGATGACGAGGACGAGGTCGCTACCGTTCCGACGCAAGTCACGAAGATACCTCCGCGTGTAGTGAAGAAGATACCGCCACCCATCATCAAGAAGCTGCCACCCCCGATCAAGAAAATCCCGCCCCCTTTGGTCAAAAAGCTGCCTGTGCGTCCGCTCAGTCAAGTTGGACGCGGAGGCTTCGCGCACGGACCTGGCGTGCATACACTTGGAGATCACGGCGGCTACCACGTCGCGCCCACACCCCAACCCATTACGCCCGTCATCCACCCCGTCGCCGGTCACCACGGCCACGCCATCGGCTTCAACGACGGCTTCCATGGCGAGGGCCACCACGAGCACCATGGAAGCCACCATCACTCGCGCCACCACCACAACCGCCACTTCCGCTACCACCGCAACCTCCGCTACCGCTCCCGCCGCCGCATGCTCCTCCGTCACCGCCTCTCTCGCTTCAACCTATCCGGCAAGCAGGTCCGCTACGGCTCCACTTTCTATCACAAGAAGGGCCTTCTGGCTGGGGAGGGATATGGCGCCCAGGCTGTGCCGGGCGACGTCACGTACAAGCAGAGCTACTACGGGGGCGTGAAGGGTCGGATCATAAGGACCGGGAGCGACAAGACGGCGTTCAAGAGGGACTCTAGGAGGAGGTACAGGAAGATGAGGGTGCATCACGGTTGAGATGGCTGGTGAGAGTCGCTACTGGACAACCCTTCTGAGATATGTCGGGTCCCTTATTTTTACAATACTGTTCAGGCGGCCCCTTACCATTCTTTGGTCGTTGTCGTCTGTTGCGGATGGTTGCTCTCGCTGTATGAGGCATCACATTGTTATAATAGGAAGGAATTTTTTTCTGCATTACGACTCCAAATTGTAGCTGACGTTAATGAACACAAGTATGGCTGTGGCCCGACGCCGTACAGCTGCGCCAGAGCCGTTGGGTATGTCGCGAAAGGCGCGGTAGTTGGCAACAGCTGGGAAGGCAAGATTCAATAAAGGTTTTGCTTGTTCACTTTAGACAAAGCGAGATTTACTCACAAGGTGGAAAGAATCCCAACTGCAACCCCCTTTTAATCCCTCCTGTAAAATATTGGTTGCAGATGTTTCCGCACCAACCCCATGACCCTTTTGCACTCGTCCTTCCCATCCGGCATCGCCCTCACGAACAAAAACTGTCTACACAACAAATCGAGCCCTTCCACTTCATCCCCGGCCCCCGCATCCTTTCGATGCTCTTCTTCCGGCGGGAAAAAATTCACCACCAGCCCACCAGCCTCCCTGACAATCGCAACGGCCGCCGCGACGTCCCAGCTATGCACGCCCGCCTCCCAATACACATCTAGCGCGCCCCTGGCCACGAGACACCCTTCCAACGCCGCTGACCCCAGACTCCTCACGCCCCGGACGTTCTCCTTTAGCACGCTGTGGAGGACGTCTAGCTTGTTCTCCATCTTCTCATCTCGGTCGTACCCGTACTCGGTCGCCACGAGCGCCGTCGTGAGATCCGGTAACGAGTTCGGGGGATGAAGCGGGAGGCGGCGGCCGTTGAGGTGGGCGCCGTGGCCCTGGAGGGCCGTATACAGCTCCGAGAGGATGGGGTTGTGGACGACGCCGAGGACGGGGACGCGGTCGCGGAGGAGGCCGATGGAGATGCAGACGAAGGGGAGACCGTGGACGAAGTTGGTTGTTCCTGGATGGTTACGGTATTCAGTAAGTGGGTTGTTCGATCTCAATTCACTTGGTCCGGTTATCCTGGGGCAGCCTCGGCCCTTCCGGTTAGCCCTGGCTACCATCGTCCACTATTCCGGCCGCGCACTGTCACGCGATCCCCGTCCATCCCAGCAACCACCATGATCTCATCCTTCTCCATACACACCATCAACCGGATCAACGACCCACGTGTCCTCCCCCGTCAAGGCGCCATTCTCGCTCTCTTCCCCGATGAACTTGGTGTTCGGAAACTTTCCCAGCAGCTCCTTCTTAATCAAATCCTCAATGGCCTTGTCGGTCGCCGTCACGACGTCCGCCGCCGACGTCTTGAACACCTGGGATCCTTGGAGGGACCGATCCTGAAAGGCGGAGAGGAGAATCGGGCCGGCCTGTTTCGCGACTGCGGTTGGAGAAGCACGTAGTTAGACGTTCGGCGCGCGACGACGACGAAGGACGATGTACCGGCAACGGCGGCGTCGAAGTACCCCTGGAGATCAGTCATCGATTCAAATGGCCAAGCCTTTGCGATCGTGCTGCTGCCGTCATTCAAACTAGGCTCGCGTTAGTCAGTAGTTAATGCCGGTGTCCATTTTCCAGGCTGACGGCCTCTTATTCACTTGGCTGTATTCTTCCTTATTGCCGACCAAAAAAAAAAAATTAAAAAAACAAAAAACCGCCATCTCATCTATGAAGCCTTTATTAAATCCATCTCCACCATAGAACTATGTACAGAATTAAAAATTATACTGTTAAAGCGATTAAGCCAAGCGGTTAACACGTGCAGAGGTCTAGTAATCCATTAAGTTGAGGTAACCCAATCGAATTCCAACGAGAAATTAAGATTAATGAGGTATGACTAAACCCTAACGACGCAGAGCTATCGCTCCGAAAGACGTCCCAAACCCTTAGCAGTCATCCATGCTTTATCGCTCCCGTTCGCTCCTCAAAATCCGTTTACCCAAGGATGGGCCATAACCTCATCCATCGTCAGTCTTCTCGCGGGGTCCATGACCGTCATGCCCCTGATCAAATCCAAGCAATCCCTCTCCAGATCCGGCCTAACCCTCCCCAACGGCAAGAATGCCACCGGTCCTCCCCCACCAACGCTCCCGTCAGAGACCGCCGCAACCACGCTCTCCTCCCACCCCTTGCTCCTAATCACCTCCGGCAAACAGCCGGGCCCATGCAACAACGCAAACAACACCAGACCCAACGCCCACACATCACAAGGGAACGCGCTGACACCTTCCTCCGACCCCTGCTCGGCCCCGGCATCCCCGGCATCCCCCATCCCGGACTGGAACGCGATCAGCTCCGGAGCCGTCATCTCCCTTGTCCCGTACGCCCGTATCCTCGGTACCCCGTCCCCTCCGCTCGCTCCCGCGTGCCCAAAGTCGCACAGCTTCACGCTGGGGATGACATCCGGCTTCGAGCTGATGGGCGAGATGAGGAGGTTCTCCTCCTTCACGTCGCCGTGGTAGACGTTGTAGACGTGCAGGTGGTGCAGCGCGCTAGCCATCTGGGCAAACACGGCGCGCGTTGTTGGCAAAGGGGGCGGGCGCAAGGGGATCGTGAAGGATGGATGGGTGTAGGCGGGTGATGTGAATGCAGAGGAGGGCGAATGAAGGTGGTTGTTGGACCAGGCCCAGA
The DNA here is from genome assembly GCA_027600665.1 of Irineochytrium annulatum. Lineage (NCBI taxonomy): Eukaryota > Fungi > Chytridiomycota > Chytridiomycetes > Chytridiales > Chytridiaceae > Irineochytrium > Irineochytrium annulatum. The sequence continues at coordinate 11,113 of JADGJL010000418.1, forward strand.
GGTCCGACGCGCCGGCCGCGAGGGGGAGGTGGACGTGGACGCGGATTGTCGCTGGAGCGGCCGTGGGCGTTTGTGGCGCGAGCGGGGCGATGTGCTTCAAGGGCTGGAAGGTCGGGGACGGGTCGAGGTCGTAGTGGAAGTGGAGGCTGGAGGTTGTTGTCGGCGGGATGAGGTGTGTCGGGTCGGCGTGTAGTTCGGTGATGAGGTGGTGGTGTCGCGCGTCGGAGAAGTCGTCCAGGTGCAGTAAGACGTTCGGGTGCGGCGCGTCGCGGGCGAGCAGGCGGAGGAGGTGGATTTCATTCGGGACCGCGGGATGGGTTGTCGCTGGCACGTCGATCGGAGGGAACTGTCGCGACCGGTAGATAATCTTCAGGGCGACGCGATATGCTGGGTCGCCCATTACGTGGGCGAGGAGAACGACGCCGTTGGAGCCGTAGCCAAGGACGGACAAAGGCATGTAGGACTCTTTTAGCCGTCGGTTGGTCCGGAAGGCGTGACGGATGGCAATCCGAGCCCGCCGCTCGTTCTCGTCCATACCCTGTGATCTATAGATGCCGTCCAGCTCCGCGTCGCTGGCGACGGCGTCCTCCAGGCTCGTGAATGCGTTCTGTGGCGGACACCGCTTCGAGGGCGACGTCGGAGACAAGGCGAATGGCAACGAAGGTTTCAGCGGATGGGGACGGTTCTGAGGCGATCGGGGCTTCGTGGAGAAGCCCGAGTCATAGTGGCAGGCGTCAGTATCTAACCGCCGCCGGTCGAGATCCATAAGGTCTACGGAGACCCTCGTCATTCAGGGAGCAATCCAGAAGGGTGATGAGGTTCAAGGCCGGTTATAAAAGTACGATGAGGCTCGCCGGCGTCGTTCGGAAGGTTCTCGTGGTGTCGTCGTGGTCGAAGGGGCCGCGCTGGGCAAGTGCAATTTCTTCATTGCACACGAGACCCCCCACCTCGATGTTTCCACGATAGGTTGAGAGGGCTGGGCTGAACGCGGAGTCGCCAGTGTCTCGCGTGAGACGTCAGCTACCAGAACAAGCCAAATCCATCCTGTGGTCCGCTTGCTCCAATGGCATACTTACCGCGTGGTCCTGATTTCCGCTTTCACGGTCCATCACCCCTCATTTTGAGGGGTTTTCGCGAAGATAGACACCTCCGTCAGACTCAAGCCACTCTGGAACGAATGCACAAGCCGTTAGTGTTTTTTTGTTGTTCTGTTGATCCCCTTCCTAACTCGGACTTCAAGCGCGAGTGTGGTTGTTTCTCAACTTGAGCGCCAAGAACGAAATTGAAATAAGAGTGTATTTACAACACGATGCGCCACAATATGTATGCAATGGACAGTTGTTTCCAAACGGGAAGACGCACTACATAGAGGCGCCAGGACTGGCGTGTTGGCGACGGGCGTGGTGAGAGTCGCGTCAGGCCAAGGGATGGTGACCGTGAGCTTGCAGTAATGTTGAAGTAATTCGCGACGAGAATGTTGACGGACTCTCGCCGCCAAGGAGAAGTCTCCGTCAACCCTCGCGCGCCGTTCGTTACGAAGTCGTTCGCCCACAGGCCAGCCTCTGGCAACTCACCGAACTGCACGGCTTTGATCGCCAGGCCGCGAGTGCTGACGGTTCCATGTCCTAAGCCATCCAATTATTGCTATCATCGGACACAGATGTCCAGCAAAGTTTAGGCCCTACATCATTTCGTCATCATCACAAACTCCACAGCTTCAGAATAACCCCGAATACGGGCACAGCTGAAATACAAAAACGGACGAATTGTTTCCTTGCTTAAACTACTCGACAGGATAATGCAAAGCAACGCCATCGCAGCTCGCTACACCAGCAAGGACGCCGCGGGACCGGCCAGCAAGTACATTCATCATCACTCTCTACTCCTCGAACCTCTACGATGTCGCCCAGTTGTTTGCCCTCTTGCCACCCCGCAGCTCGCGGCAGCGATGTCATTCAGGCAATTTTCGTCGTCAGTGCAGGATTCACCGTGTAAAAACAATAACGTTGGAATATTAAAGAAAACAAAAGTGTATTTACACTTCTCTGTTCGTTCACAACATATAATAAGAAAAAAAAATTATGTCAAAGAAAAATGTTTAGTCCCTCGGGCCTGGATCGAACAGGCTACCTCCTGATGACAACTCCGTTTACAGTCAGATGCTCTACCAGGTGAGCTACCGAGGGGAGATGCTTTTGTCGCAACTTTGACAAAGTTGACACAAAGATTGAAGTTCAAGCCACCTGCTTCTGCCCTGCACCTGTGCTGGCCTGAGGCGGATCTGCTGAAGGCTTTGGTCCAGGCCTTCCAGAGTGCCGCTACGCTCCGACAAACGGCTTCCAGCGGATGCGCGGCCGGCGATGGCAAAGGCGGGCGGAGGAGGCGGATCGGAAGCTCGAGGGGGTCGGGGTTCGAGGCCAGTCGTCAGGCCGCAGGCGGGTGGTGCTGGTGCGCGGCAAGACGACGGGACGCTCATGGTGGGAGGTGGTGGTCGAACCTCGACCCCGTTGGAGAAGCAGACGTGGAACCCCGAATCGTCAACGGCCACGACGTCGGCAGGGCGATGATCCTGACCAGACTGGTCCATCAACGGGGGAGCATCGCTTCATGACGACGGAGAGGAGGGAGAAGGAAAGGGCAAACGAATCGACCGACACGCAACCGAGCAGCCCATGCAGATCGAACAGACCACGCCCACAATACATTCGCTTTGGCCCGGATGCTGACGGACTACATCCTCAAGCAGATCGCCTTTCCGCCACCCGCAGTCCCACTTCCATCTTTTCACGACAATCGACGGCTCTACCCGGCCACCCTTGATCTCCCACCGAAACCAGAGGCGGATTTGGAAAACCTGCGCGCTTGTCGACCTAGATCGCGTGACGACCGTGGGCATGCCGACGGTGGAGCATATGCGGGAGCAGAAGGATTGCGGGCAAGCGGAAGGAGTTCTTTAGAATGCAGTGGCTAGCGGAGGAGTTGATAGGGAGAAGGAAAGGGTGAGGAGGATGATGAAGCGGGTTGGGAAGACCGATGAGAAGACTGATGTGGGGTTGAAGAAGGACGACGGCGTAGAGAGGAAGGTTGCGACGAGACGGACGGCCGGGAGGATCAAGCTGCAGAAGAGTATTAACAGGGAGCTCGAATATGAAGGGTGCGTTTTGTTTCTACGAATTGGCGGTGTTGTTGCAGGAGTGCTGCTGAAAAGATTTTTGACAGAAGAAGATTGTGGAGAACATGCCCGCCAGCCATAAAAGATCGCCGCGTCAAAAGCGGCAGACGTCAATGCTTTTAAAAAAACTGCATTTCAAAACTCTTGATCCTGCAGGAGAAAAAGAAGGGTCATTTGGTAACGATTGCATTGTGATAATTACTTGTTATTGTTGTGTATCAGTTATGCATCAAGCGGATTGTACACAATGAAATATCATGAATACACAATAAACTGGCTCTTTGCTTGCTAGTAGAAAAAACATAACGAAAGCAGATTCCAGAAGAAAACAGCTACCGCTGACTCATATCACAACTTTGCAGTACATATACTAACACAAGCAATATTTACAGCGCAAAAATGTCCTACACCTAAATTTTTACAGCTTCAACACCCAACTCTCGGTGATTATAAGATCAAAATAAGAGCTATTGCCAAGCAACCAGTATTGCCGCAGTCATCCATATCACCACGATCATCAGCAAATACGTAACTTCGACACTGCGCAAATATGAGAATAACACTCAGCTGTCAAAAATCTACACCGCGAAAGGAAGCGCTCATTTGAGCAAACCCAACTAGAACACCTGCACCATATCCTGACACATGTCTTCCACGTTAACCGACTCCGCATCGACATCCTGGCCGCACGCGACGCGGCCCTCCTCCCAGTTAACGATCCACAGGCGCACCGCCCCGTTCGCGAAGGTGCCAAACCACACGTTCCGCCAGGACACGCTGCCATGAATCAATCCAGCCCGGTGAAGCCGCCCGTACGCGTCGTCGACCGCATCGACGTCCTCCTGAGACCAACCGTACTGGGGGCTCCCTGGCATCTCCGTAACGACCATCGGGGACAAATCCTCCACCAAGCCACGGCGGCACTTTATGTCCAGCAGCGTCACGCCGGCGAAGAGGATCACCGGGAGGAGGTCGTCAACCTTCCGCCTCCGCGCCTCCGCGCAAGCCGACACCTCCCTTTTCGCGTTCTCTGCCAGGGCCGCGGGGTAGACGCGGAACAGCGCGTCCGTACCCTCGCCCTCACACATGCTGAGGTTATGGTTCAGCGACACCGCACCCGCAAGCTGCAGGCTCGCGTACGTCGTCGGCAACAGCTCCTGGGGCACGCGCGGTGGAGAGCGTTGCAGTTGAAGGAGGTAAGTGCTCGGATAGAGGTTCGGCAGGGTCGAGAATCGCGTCACGCCCTCGCCCTCTCTCCACTCGACGACGCCGAGGTACGGGACGTGATCGTATGCCCTAAAAGCGGTCGACAGGTGCCCTCGGAGGATGGCCGTAGGGACGTTCGGGTGCGAGGTGCAGCAGTCGCACTGCGCCTCTGGCTCAGGTTCCGTGATGAAGAGAGAGTGCGGGCGCCTCCAGGTTTTCGGGTTCGATGACGTCACCGCCGACGCGAACGAGGAGGTGGTGAGGAGGTTCCCTGGGCTGCCAATGGGAGAGAACGGGGACGACGGCGGGGAAATTATATTGACAGGGTCGTCGACGGCCGGGTTCAAGCTGGTCGGCGCTTTTAGTAGCTTCGTCGTGCAAGATGAGATGGGAGGCGGCGAGTGAGCCAACAGAACCACGGGCGAGGGCGGAGGTGAGCTTGGGCAGGACGAGATGAGCGACAGCGGAGATGGCGGGCACAGGTCGTCAAAGGCCTCCAAGACAGCGTGGTTGTCTGGCGCCGCCGAAGCAAACGTCGCGTTGGAGTTGGGGAAAATAGGCTCAGGGGTGGGCGAGCTCCGACACGTCGACATCGCGGAAAGCGGCGACGCCGGGCAGTTGTCGTCCAAGTTCATCACGGCACGCTCTGGATGATGGTACAGGGAGTCCGACACCACCGGGGCGGACGTCGCTGGCCCCATGGCCAGGTGAGTTTCGGCAGGGTGACAGGACCGGCAAGGGCGACGGCGGGCACGGCGAAGACGGGAAGTGCTCGTTCGAGGCCATGAACGCTGCCTTTAACATAGAACTGAAAGCTTCCGCTGTGATTGTCTCCCAAAGAAGGTCACGCCGGCCGGGAGACGCCTTACTCCCCAGTTCCTCCGGCCGAGTTAACCGCGATCTCTATACAGCAGACCACGTTACCTCTCCACGCGTTCCCTGGTGTCCTCGTCTTCTGCCTCCGCCGTCGTCACTCGGTGATCTCCTTATCAAAGGGAGAATTTGACAATCAGGGTCCCAGCCATCGACTCGCCCGGTCAATTATCACTGGAAGGTCGCTCCCGGGCCACTTCAGACCACCCAGTCGCCTGCTGAGAACCGTTTGCTGGTGAAATGAGAGGAGGAACGGACGTGATGGCGTTCCCTGCGCCAAAGAGGAAGGTCATCGCCAGGGAGGTCAGTCATCCTGTCCCTATTCAATTTTAAGGTCCGGGTCTGGGCACACGTACGGCTCATGACTCGCTGCGGACTGTTTCGGAACCGTTCTTCAACTGGGGAAGACGGCCGGGGACACCTGCGGCTCGTGTTCGGTGCAGTGCAGATAGTCGTAGAAGCCGTCGATTGATTGAACGAAGAGTGTTGCACACCTGCGGCTCGTGGTGCAGACCGTCGTGGATGCCATCGCTGACCCTTCTTTCTGGAAACAGAAACCCATCACCGTTATCACGCGCGACAACATCCGGACTTTGAGGCCACACACGAACGAGGCCGCCGCTGCCTCCGCGAAAAGGGGCTTGGCCGTGAAGCTGAATATGGCCGATCTGGACAGGGTGAAGGGCGCGTCCGTCTTTATGAGCAAGGAGGAGCTGGAGAGGTACAACAAGGAGATGGGGCTGCAAAAGATCATGATGGCCGAGGCTGCGAAGAGTCGGAAGGTGTGCGGTTTTGGTGAAGACAGGCGGAATCGAGAGTAATATGCTGACCTATGCACTCCAAAGGCGAAGATGGAAGAATTCGATCACCAGCGGTCGCAGAACGCCAAGCTATCCGCCATCGAGCAGGAGGCCAAGGATAAGTCCAACTACCTCCTCGCCAAAGCGCACATGCAGCTTGAGGAGCAGGAGGACGCCATCAAGCACATGAACGAGCTCATGTTGTACGCCAAGTGCGTGGCCATTCGCGACGCGCAGGTGGACGAGAAAAAGCTAATTGCGAGGGAGAGGAAGGAGGAGGACGCGAGGCTGGACGCTATGATGGAGTCGGATCGTGTCAGGGAGCTGAAGAAGCTAGAGGAGAGGGACAGGAGGAGAATGGAGGAGCAGAGGAGAGGCGCCGCGAAGATCAGGGAGCAGATTGATGAGAGGAAGGAGGCCGCGCTGTTGGAGCAGGAGAAGAGGGACCAAGAGACGAAGCAGATTCTGGCGACGATACAGAAAATGGCCGAGGAGGACAAGGTCGAGAAGGAGAAGAAAGTCAGGATACAGAAGGGCTTGATGCAGGAGGTGTGTATTTGGGCGACGCATTTAATGGGTTGCTGACGCTGTGTGTGAAGGTCGCTCAAGCGAACCTCAACTCGATGGACAGGAGGAAGCAGATTAAGAAGGAGGAGGAGGAGGAGGACAAGAAGGTGCTCGAATATCTCCTTGAGAAGGAACGGAGGGAGCTTGAGAACGATAAAATCCAAATGGCGAAGAAGGCTGAGCGCGAGATGGAGCTTGCACGGCTTCGTGCCGCCCAGGAGAAGGTGCATATCCATACACTTCTGCCGCAATTAGCAAACCCCTAACCTTGAGTTCTTCCGTAGGCGTCCGACAAGCAAGCCCAGCAGGACGCCCTGCGCGCCCAACGCGCCTACGAAGCCTACGAGCGCGACTGGCGCCGCAAAGAGAAGGAGGCGGCCGAAAAACACGCCACCATGGAGCGCGACCTGAAGTCTCAGCGCATCGAGCAGCAGCGCGCGCGCGAGCACGCAGTCGCCGTCGAGGCGCGCAAGCTGAAGGAGGAGTTCATTGACAACCTCCGCGGCCAGCGCGAGGCCGAGGAGCGCATCAAGGCCGAGGAAAGGGAGCGACACGAGAGGAACAGAGCGTACGCGCTAGAGGTTAAGCAGCAGATTAAGGAGAAGGAAGTTGGGAGGAGAAAGGTTAGGGAGGAGTTCTTTAAGGAGGGAATAAGGCAAGGGGTGGAGAGGAGGGAGAAGAGGGACAAGATTGGGCAGATTCAGGATCGGAAGTTACAGGTCGGTTTTTTTTTTTTTCTCGCAGTAATGGGAATTGTGATCTGACATTTGCATCTCACAGGAACTGAGGGCTATCGGCGTGCCCGAGAAGTACTGCATCGAGATCGAAAGGAAGATGCATCCGAGCGACAAGCACATGTTTAGTATGGGAGCGAGGCAGTAGCCTAATTTTCGTTGATCTGGCTAAGTTCTTTCAGCTATAACCCCGTTTCCCTTTGACTGAACTGATTGTTTTTCCTTTTGGCATTAAGTGATGTTCAATACATGCAGTAAAGGCCGTAGAAACGGTGCTGATGGAAAAAGTCCAACTGACTTCATTCGACTCTGTCGGCTCGATATCGCCGTCATGTCGCCGTTTATAACACTGAATTTGTGTGTTGCGCACCTGAGCCAAGGTTGACGATGCGAGCAAGGACTCCGAGCCTGAGGTCTCCCAAAGGGCACACAAACGGTTTTGTTGAACGCCGTGGACGGTCTGGCTGCAGCCACGACCAGGCGTTCAGCATACCGGTTGGTGGTCTACTCTGTTTTGCGGTGGGTCGTCAAAGTCCGAACAACCAGAATCCTCCCCCACCTCGCCCATGTCCGCCACGTCGGCCGGGATCTTACCCCATCCTCGGCCTGGGACGCTGTCCGACGCTGCCCGTAGACCGGACAGCCTGGATGAAGTCGTTGGCGGCGACGTTGGCGATGCCATTTCTGCGGACGGGCCAGCACGGCCGAGTCCATCATCTGTTCCCGGCAGTTTGAAGGTCGACGAGCTCGAGGCGACGGCCTCGACGACCTTCGTCAGCCTGCCGGAGGTCAATGACGACCCGAAGCCCGCCGCGAACGGCGCCGGTTTGGTCTTCACCATGCAGCAGGAGCAGGTCGTTATCAACACGGACGTGCCCCGACGCGCCGCATACCCACCTGTCCTCCCTCCGACGACGCCCAATTCCGCAACGCCGTCGGCGTCCTCAATTCCACACCGGTCCCGCCCGCATCACGGCCTCGCGACCTTCATCCTCCTCTTCCTCTCGCTCTCGCTCCTGGTCCAGAGCATTGTCGTTCGCGACTTCGCGTACTCTTTTAAGCTGGCGCTGTCCGTCTCGCCCCCCGGCAGCACGGGCCGCTTCTCGCGCGGCGAGATGCTCATGCTCGCGGCGGTCCCGATACTGGCCATTCCCCTGGCGTGTATATGTCTCCGTGCGTTTTGGTGGCCGAGGAGGCGGAAGGCGTACGCGAGGAGGGTGGAGGAGCTGCTGGCCGTCGCGCGGGAGGCCAAGGAACGCGCGAAAAGACGGAGGGCGAGAAGGCGGAGGATCGCGGAGCAGAGGCGGAGGAAGCTGGAGGAACGGGAGAGGAGAGAGAGGGCTGAGAATGTGAACGGGCAGCCGTTGAACTCGAGAGACCCAGACGGCGTAAGGGTCAGGTTCAGGACGGCGTCCCAGCCGGTGAAGATGACAAGCGGGAGCGTGCCGATGACAGAGGGTCCGGACGCGATCGTCGTAAGCGATGACGATAAGGATGATGGGTTATCGACGGATGGTGGTGATGACGATGAGGACGACGACGATGACGATGATGACGGCGGCACCACCCTCGGCGACGGGACCGAGGACGAGGACGCCTTCAAAGAGGCGGCAGCAATCTATGAAGGGAAGAAGAAGCGGGGCAACGCGGCCGGTGAGGCCGAGCGGTCGGCGGCAGAAGCCGCGAAGGAAATATCACCCATTTGGCATCGGCAGCACATGACGTTGGCGGAGGCGAGGGCGTCCTGGAAGATGTTGTGGGCCATAACAGGTCTTTCCTTTATTGCGCTTACCGTCGGTTGTGCTCTCGTGGTCGCGGGGATATGGCGCATCATTAACGAGTTCCATTTGCGTGGGTGGGATTACGGAGAGGGGCTGATAAGGTGCATGGTGGTCGCGCTGCTGTGCGCCATCGCGGTGATTGCGCTGTCGAGGGATCTAGTGTCGTTCCGGAAAGCGTGCCGCGAGATCTCGGAGGATGAACATATGGCACATAAGGACCCGATCGCCAGAGTGCATAAGGGTCCGCCGCTGGATTTGATCGCGAAGGAGGATAAGATTCTTGCTCTTTCGGTCGTCATCCTCATGGCCTTGATCAACATCGCGTCGGTCACGTTTGCGGTAATGGAAGGGTGGACTTTCAGAGAGGCGGAGCAATGGTACATTGCCAGTATCGCGGCGATCGGTTTTGCGCTACAGCGGACGGAGACTGATGCCGGAAAGGGTCTTCTGCTATTGTTTGGTACGTGCATCTCCTCTGCCGTTTTCAGTGATTTCAACATCATCTGCTGATCTTACCCATTGCAGTGACGTTCGGCATGATCATAATCGGTGTCATCCTGACGATCTCTTCGCAAAAGATGATCAACTCTCTTCGGACGTGGCTTCTCCAGGGCATCCGCAAAGCCCGCACCCGAGTTCTCGAACGCCGGAAACGGCGAAAGGAGCGTCAGGAGCGCAAGGAGCGCGAGGCGGAGTTGCGAGCGCTGAACGCCGAGGCCGAGCAGGCCCGGCGCGATGCGGCCGCTCGGCGTGGGTCACCGTCCCGTGGCGAAGGCTCGCTCGACATACCTGGACGACGATCCGCCGCCTTGTTGAGGTCGTTCGGGATGGCGAGCACCGGCAACCTCGCGGACTCGCCCACGCCGGCGCGGAATCGGTCCGACACGGCCCTCGCATCCATGTTTGCCAACGGGAACGGCAGTGTTAGCGTTGTTATGACGCGGCGGCGGTCGTCCGTACAGGATCTAAGGTCGGCCAGCATGGACGGCGGTCGCGTCGGTAGCACGGGCGGACACTCGGCCAACTCCGGGTCTGGGAGCGCCATCTCCGGCGGCTTCCTTAACGTTCGCGCGTCGCGGGCACAGGATGAAACGCGGCAGAGCGTCGGCACGCTCACCGATCGTTTTGACGACCAGTACCTCTCCGTCCCTATGACGAACGCGGTTATCACAACCACGACAGCGGCAGTCTCGATTCCAACTGCAGCAATACCCATCCCCCTTCCATCCGCTGCATCGCGGATAATGAATCTTATGTCGACGCCGGATCCATTGCCGCACACGCCGCCTTCCCTGCCGCGCAGCTTCCTTATGGGCATTCCGCTCTGGCGCACGGAGACGATTGACTCGACCGTGACTACGCAAACAAACCAAGATCAGGACTCCTCCGACGTCGGGCTGCCGCTGTATAGGACGGAATCAATCGACTCGACGACCGAGGCCGCGAGAGAGCTAGGGTACGACGGCGGGGGTGAGTGGGATAGTGGGAATGGACCGGAAGGCACGTTGGACATTGCGGCGAGGAGAGAGCTGATGAGGGAGCTGGCGGAGGCGAGGAGGCGCATCGTCACCGGCGGAAATGGCGGGGTTGGAG
>JADGJL010000419.1:0-21836 GCA_027600665.1 Irineochytrium annulatum
CCCTTCCCAACTTTCATCCTTGCTAAATTTGCCCTCTGCAGATCCGCCTCAGACTACTCGTTCGAACCGTCCAACCCCCCCTCTACATATGAGCCCGCACCCTCCGTTCCCGTTCCCGCATCGGCGCAAGAGGACGACGACGAGGACTTTAGCAAGATCATCAACTTTGATTTCTCGATCCTCGCGAAGCTGGGCGTTGTGGTGGATGACAAGGAAAGAGTGAAGGAGAAGGAGGACGTGGATGCCATCAGCCCTGTGAAGGAGGAGGGCAGGGAGTCCGCGTTGGCGGGGGTGGTTGATGGAGCAAAGAAGGTTTGATGTGATGGAAGTGTTGATGATAAATGATGGATGCGAGCGATAGACGCGCGAGACAAGCCTTTTTTTTTTTTTGGTTTTTGGTCCTATTTTGGTCTTATTTTGGCCACCCCTATGCTTTTCCGCGCATTTCATTCTTCGTGCAATTGAGTCGTAGTCGTGCTTGAGTCAACCCCGATTTTGCGCCAATATTAGTCGCGTAAATTATCGCATCCCGTATCGGCAATTATTTCTCTTCGTTCCCTCTATGCAATCGTTGCGGCACCGTTTTGTCTTCGTTTCATGCACTTTTTTCTGCTCCGTCCCTAATTTTCCCTTTCATTGCCCCCCTGGCCGGCTTGGAATTTCAGTGAACCTTCCTCGTTTCTAATGAGCAGTAGTAGTTTAGTCACGTTTTTTTATTGTCACTCCTCGCGCTTGAATACCTTTATACACTGGCTGCTGGTTCATCATTAAATGCACTCCAATAGAAATAAATTTGGTTCCTTTTAGTATTCAAAAAGCTCGCTGGCTCATAACACTTTTTGTTGCGCAATTTTCGCCTCCCGCAGATGGGCAAGGCGGTCTTGACTCTTGTGCCGGAGATCGGAGACGCCGATGCGACGAGGGCTAAGGTCGGCGGCCCATCAATTGTTCAACTATGCAAGGAGTACTGGGCTTACGCCCAAAATGATGTCTCAAAGAAAAATATGTAATTCTTATTTATTGACACAAGCGAGCTATAGACCTTCAAGCAGGCCGACGCATAAAAAACCGATCAAAGCTGCTAACTTGCTATCTCGCGCTGGTTAACTAAACAAAAAAACTCATCCGCTCCACATTCTCGCTCCCGCTCCTCTACACTCAATTATGCCGGACCTTCATGTGCCTGCGTCTCCTGTTGTGATCGCTCAAGTACACAAGCCTGAATCTGTTCTGCCTGCCCACGCTGCCCTTCTGACCGCTGTAAATCGACTTCATGTACGTCAGGTCCGAGGCGGGCTGCTGGCTGGCGACGGACGACTTGGAGCCAACGGGCGCCGTGGGGCTCCTATTTGAATGAAGGGGAGAATTGCGATCCCTCGGGGTTGATACACGATGCGGGCACGCTAAACGCTAAAGACAAGGGTCTCGCTCTTACCCGGTCGCCTTGTGATAGAACATCGATCCATAGTTGACCTGCTTCCCCGTCAGAAGCGTGTTCCACATCTGGTTGCGAATGATCCTACGACGGCGATGGCGGTCCCTGAGGGACTTGCGGTAGTGGAATCGTTTGTGGTGGTGATGGTGGTGGTCGGGCGATCCGGCGGCCTCGGCGTAATCGGCGGGCATGGCGGGGGCGACTTGGCCGTCGGCGGACGTGTCAGCGCGACGATCGAGACGGCGAGCGTGGATCGACGACGCTTGGCCCTGCTCGTCGGGGGTATCCTGCGCGTCACCCTCCTCACCCTCGGGATGCTGAGCCTCGATGTCTTCTATCCCCCCCGGGCCACCCTGCTCGGGCTGCTGTGCAGCATGGACGTCGAGCGGGTCGATCGCAGGCGCGCGCTGTTCGCCGTTCGATGGCTCGGAGGACGGCTGGTACTCGACGGCGACCGGGTCGGGCTCGGACGGCGCCATAATGTTTGGCTCCGAGGGCACAGCCGCGACCTCGGGCTCGGCGGGCTCGGCGGCGGCAATCCGCTGCGGGCCGGCGGCGGCGGAAGTGGGGGCGGCCGGGTCGAGGGTCATGGCGGCCGTGGCGGACGCGGCAGGGAGGGTCGCGGCGTCGCGTTGCGGGCGCGGGAGGGCCGAGACTATAGTGAGGCCCAGGAGGGACGAGGCGAGGAGAAAGTTGAGACGCATTGTTGCTGGTCAGGCGAGCAAGGAAAAGAAGGTCGGTGAGAGGGAAGGGGTGGAGGGCCGGGTTTATAACGATGCGGCGGCGAGGGAGCACGCCGGTTTTTTGATCAATCGAAGTATCAGCCTTCGGTGATCATCGCAAGCGACCGGTGAAAGAGACTGTTAAGGACGGGAGCCAATTGATTAGTGCTGATCAGGCTCTACTTAAAATTAAAACATGGGCTGAAGTCCATCACATGTAAACATGTACTCACAGTCATGCCGTCATCGCGTTATCGTTTTAACGCAAGAACTGGAGCATATTTAGTTACAATCAACCCGTTGATGGAGTTCGAGCTCTTCCGCAAACATTTCTTATTTGTCGTTCTTGGCCCAAGCGCCTTCCTGATCCTCCCACACGAACTGACCGGCCCCGTACAAGCTAATCACCGCTACGTCAATTCGAAAGGAACGGAGCCATGAGCCGCGGTTGTTCACAGCAGGCCGATCCGCAGTGACGATTGCATTTGCGAAGATGCAGCTACGACCCCCAGCGATAGTTTAAAGGCAGGCATCTTCCGCGGAACGGACGCAAGTTGAGCGTGACGCCGTTGTGCATCCTGCGTAATGGGTCAGGATACTGCACGACAAGTCGATAGATAACGAAGTTGAGGGCGAAGGCCAATGTAACAAAATGCTTACGTGAAAAGATATAACGGCTCGCACTTTTAGCAGCGGAGCTTGCGGCACGCCGATGGCGGCTGCCCGACGCTTCCATCGGCAGCTCCAGGCGGACGATCCCGTCGGCGCCTCACTCTGAGGATTCTCTCAACAGCCGTCGATCGATGTACGGCATCGGCCGCGACGGTTCGGAAGGTTGACAGTGAAATGAACCAGATAGACTTTGACGTGAGTTCCATCGGTTTTGTGCGATGAATTATGACACACAATTAGATCGATCACGTAAATCTGGCGACCTTGTCAACGGGACTATGATCGCGTAAATCTGAGTTCAGCGCCTGCGCTGCCCGGCTCTCATGTGGGTCTCCTCCTTCACCTCAACGTACGTCCGGCGCGTCAGTGCCGACGCTGCCCTTCGCCGCAAGGTGCTGGTGGCGCTGTCGGCTGGTCGGGCTTTTGAAAGCAAGGAGGCAATGGTCGTGATGGTGAGTGTCTGGCCAGGTCTCCATCTGGGGACTGAACAACGCCGGTCTGACGTCTCTCGTTCGACGATTCAGGTTGATATCTCAGGCTATTCAAAGATGTCGGCGGGCCTGGTGAGTTGCAGTGGCGCGCCTTCAAAATCTTGTTGACGTGCACTAGACTGTCCTGGGAAAAATGGCGTCGGAGCTGATTACACGGTCCCTTCGCGCGTTTCTGGACAATGTGGGTCATATTCGCACGTTGGTGCGTGCTAACGAGGTGTTCGGCAGATAATTGGCGTCATCACGCTTTACGACGGGGACATCGTCCGCTTCCTTGGTATTTTCCCGCTGTTCAATGGGACGAAAAGGCTTTTTAACAAGTATGCTACATGCAGGCGATGCTGTGCTGGTCACCTTCTCGCCGCAGAACGACGTGGAGAAGATAGGGGAGGTGGTAGCGCGAGCCCTAGCGTGCACTCTCCACATCGCCAGCCGCTACGGCAGCATGGCGGTCGATATGTCCATCGCGGAAGCAGTACGTGGCCGCGGAGGCGCGGACGTGCAGAGCGGGTATCAGAGCAACGATGGTTCGACTGAGCTCCGCCTTCACTTCGCTTTAGCCGCTGGAGAGGTCTCAAGGGTGATTATTGGCGACCCGAAGTCGAGACTCGACTACTGCGTATACGGCCGGTGTATGGGTTCACTTGGCACCATTCTCGATGGGACCAGCCAAGGTCGGCATACTTCACCAGGCTTTTATTGCGTTGTTAATGAGTTTCCAATACAGGGGAATTGGGGATTGCCACCGAAGCGCTCTTAATGCTCGAAAAAACCTCGGGTGCTGTCTTAACACAGCTCAATCCTCGAACGCTTAGCTCCGGGGACATTATACTCGGCGCAGGCAACATCGGATCGTTGACTGCTGGGATGGTCGATAACGCCGATTGTTCAGACGACGGCATTGCAGAGCGCCTTTTGAACATGTTTTCATTGCCTTCACGTCTGAATTCTGACGCGGATGTGGCGTTAGACATAAACCAAGACTTTATAAAGCTTTTCGTCGACCCTACAATGATCCGCTCGACTGCATTGCATAGGACGAGTACAAAAACCGTCACCGCGGAATTTCGGTGCGTTTCGGTTGTTTTTGTCTCTCTTCTGTTCCCGTTCAATCTGGGGATGGTCCAAAGAGTTGTCACAGCTTTTATGAGATCGTTGGATTTATACGGCGGCGTTTATCAGCAGTACGCCGTCGATGATAAAGGCCAAACTCTCTTGGCAGTCTTCGGACTTTCGGTGGGTTGGCAGCTAAACGGATAAAACTGATGTTGGGCCTTGGTGCAAAGGGGTATAGTCATGTGAATAATGCGGATCAATGCCTCAAGGCCATGTCTCAATTTATGAACAACGTTCAAGACATTTTTAAGGACGGTTCGGAAACCAACCTTGCGATATCAGTCGCAACCGGCGAAACTCTTTGCACAAGTATTGGGAACAACCTCCGCAGCGATCCAGGGCTTTTAGGTACATGCCATAGTCAGCTCGTAATCTAATCTTGCCCAAGGGGACGTTATCATCACCGCTGCCAGGCTGATGGGATCTTCAAAAAAGCACCAAATGCTGGTCATCGACGAACTTACAAATGAAAATGTGAAGCTCACGACTGGAACCGTCGATCTAGGGCTTGTAAAAGTTAAAGGCAGAGATAACGAGCTGCATATCTTTGGTGTACCGCGGCCAAATCCCAAAGGCGACGTCCACGAGATGCAAGCGGAAGTTGGATACACAGAGGAGAAGAAAGCCCTGCGCCAAAGACTCGAAGACTGGCGTACAAGCAAAGAGGCGGCTTGCTTCGTTATCGAGGCAGCAAGCGGGATGGGCAAATCATGTCTAGCAAACTATGTAGCGGCGCATGCCAAAAAAGATAAAATATCCATCTGCGTTGTGCAAGGTAATCGCTCAGCTTTAAAATGGTGCTGAAAGGTCATAGGGTCAGAGAAGGACCAGTTCAATCCGTTTTACTCAATCGGACCTTTGATGAGCTTCATTTTTAGCAGTGCCGCTGGCGACAGCAGCAAGGTTCATAACTTCCGACACTCGGTTGCTGCATCAGGCAGTACAATGTACTTGGGTAGACCTTCTGGATGCGACTTTAACAGGGCGGATGTTGTTCGTCGGCTGCTACAAAGGGCCGGGGTCGAAGCTGACCTCGCCCCGCTCCTGTCAATACTATCCCCTGCTTATGATGCTAGAGATACCGCGAGGACCTCCGCTTTGGATAATGCTGCCAAGAACAACTTGCTGGTTTTGCTATGTGTAAAAGTCATCTGCAGCTTCCTGAAAAACAGCTCCGCTATCTTCGTTTTCGACGATGCACAATGGTTTGACTCGTTTTCGCTGTGCATCTTAGTGCAGATATCAAGGAGTGGCGCGGAGGTTCATATTTTCTTTTCTACTTCCCATACTAAGAAAAACAGTTTTTTATGATGATTCTTTTGCGGCCGATCGATGCAGCAAACCACACCTTCCAGCCAATTTTAGAATCTAGATCTACAGTCCACTTTCCGTTAAAGGGCATATCAGTTGCCGAATCTGCTATTATCATTGTAGGGAATTTCTTTTGAGCCTTATGTCTGATTTGCAAAGAGCCAACGAGTGGTTAATTTGAAATCGACCGTGAGCGGAATAGATGCGCGGTTATGTGAAGGTGAGAAAATCGACCAAGCTTGCGACCAACGTGCCTTGTAGCGCTTATAAGAAGGAGCGCTGGGAGCCCCCTAGTTCTTTCAATGCTTCTCGAAGTCGTCATCATGAAGATCGGTTCCGAGTTTATTTTAGATAATTCAAACCGTCTTGCCTTTGCTAATCGATGTGTTGATGGCAACGCTGACGACGCTGATATCTTTGGAAATCTCACATCGGCGATATTGATTCAATATGATAAACTTGGCGACGTCGTGAAAAGAGTTCTGAGATCAGCTTCGATTCTTGGGCAGGTAACAATAAAGCGATTTTGCTTCCGATAGCTCACAGAGTTAATTTCAGTACTTC
Source organism: Irineochytrium annulatum (assembly GCA_027600665.1). Taxonomy (NCBI): domain Eukaryota; kingdom Fungi; phylum Chytridiomycota; class Chytridiomycetes; order Chytridiales; family Chytridiaceae; genus Irineochytrium; species Irineochytrium annulatum. The sequence continues at coordinate 6,312 of JADGJL010000419.1, forward strand.
GCGCTTGCCGACGTCCTTAAATTAGCCGAACTGGATTTTTCAGAAGAGGAACTTCTTCAGATTCTGAGGGATGGCGATTTATACAACTTCCTGATTTTACCCGCAAATGACAGCAGTATTGCCGAAGCCACTGAGAATGCAGGTTGTGCTTTCCGTCACATTGGCATTTTGAATGCAATCTATGAATCCCTCGCCTTCGAAGAGAGAATAGCGGCTCATACTGCTGTCGCGCTCACGTTGGAGGGCGTCCTGGAAGATGACACACGAGAACGACTGCTGCCGGCGCTTGAATATCACTATTCACGTACCGGCAACGTAGAAAAAACGATAAACTTCAAAGAGGAATTAGGGTAGGCTGCAGTCAACGAAGGAAGAAGAAAGCTAACGAAATTAAGATCCATGCTAATCGAAAAGTACCAATGTCTTGAGGGGATTCGTATCTTGGAGTCTCTATTGCAGTACGTCGCCACAACGAGTCAAGACACCCTGGCTCAGCTAGTTAATCCGATAACTCCTTTGAGGCGGGCTTGGTGGCACGCCCGGCTTACCATCGGCTATGTGTTTGTGAAGCGCTATCCAAAGGACAAGGAAGCCGGGGTTGCAGCTTTAAATCTTCTGCCCACCGCTCCATGGCCGTCGAGTGAAAGAGACTTGAAGCGCGCACTGAAAGCGACGAAAATGGTGGCATTTATAAACTGGCATCGTACGTTCGGTGGGGTACGAGGCCACAGAAAGTCCCGAGCACAAATACATCCGGACAAAGCGTGCGATGAGCAGATTCAATGCGAAAAGGTGGTGCTGGGAGCCATGTTCAGCTCAACCGTCAACAGTAGCATATACACCGCTGATGAGGTTTTCTATCTACTTCTGCGCAAATTCAACACAATGGTTAAAGGGTGCAGCAATGAAACTGAACGGTACGCCGTATAAAATCTTGGACATTGTTCTCACTTTTCGATATTTAGGAGCCATATGCTTTATGACTTGGCGTACTATTCCAGACTCTTCGCGCCGGCATGTCATCCAATTCTCCTTCGCGTGGCGGACAGATTTGATAATGGGAGAAATCATCCCAGTTATCTCCTAGTGAAGGCTGCAATAAAATCGAGCACACCTCAATATCGAGAATGCATGCCGTTGCTGCTGCAACTGTTCTCCATCGCCAATGAGCGGGGTGATGCTGCGACCGAACTTATATGCATGACTTCAGCCTGCATGTTGGCCTTTCCCGTTGGCACATTTCAATTTATTGACGAGACTATCGAGGAGTACTTTTGGACCTCGCAGGCGCTAAAGGATGATCTACTCTGCTGCTTCATCTTGACGAGCTGTCTTTACAGAGTTGCTCTCATAAGGGGCAGCGTCGACGCGATGGCGAGATGGAAAGTGGAGCTGGAATTGCGCCAGGGTATTACAAAAGTACTTAATGTGGGGTTGGAAATGATGCAATGCATATACGCCTGGGCGGCCGCGTTGAGGGCGGACTTCTCCGGCGCGCTTGGATTTATAGAAGCATGCGAGAAGTTGCTGCCCGACACTCACTACAATAACTTCGCATATGACATTGCTCAGAACCTGCCCTTCGTGCTCACTTTGCTTGTTGACCCCGTTCGGTCGGGTCTTCCCATCCCGCAGTTCGCTGTGGCAGGAATCCACGCCAGCGCTTGGAGCGGCGAAGAGCTGACGCGAATAAGGGAGGTGCTCTCGAGAATAAAGTCCTACACAAAGGTGCTTGGGACCGTATATCATATGGTTTTCAGCTACATGTGTGCTGAACTGCTGAAGTCCTGCGAGCAACTTCTCAAAGGGTCACTAAAAAGCGCCGTCCGGATCGCAAGAAGAAATATTAGATCACGGTCGGAACTTGATGGGATGCTTTTCTACAAAGCTGTTTTTCATGGCGTCATCGCCAAATACTCAACTCGCGAACCCGAGAAATTAACATGCGCAAGCGTCTCACGGGAGTTGTTTTCAAACTTAAAATCGCCGGTCTACTTGCAGTGGTTGGACTCATAAAAGAATTGGGAGGGATTTGTACATCACTAGTTCACCCTTTTACGTTGTAGATCGAATGGAAATACATACGCTTTAGTGTTTATGACGATTCTCCAACCTGCTTTGACCGGAATGGCGGGCAGAAGACAACCTCCTGATCAAATGCAAATTCGTGTTGTACCTTTCAGAGTCCCATATATCATTTTCTGTTTTCCAACGCGACGGAGATTATGCAGTCTTAGCCAACGTGCATTCAACGTGCAGCTGGGGCAAATGCTGGATATGAAATTTTAGGGAAGAGAACAAACGATGGGCATCAATAAGGTGGAGCCCAAGGATGTTGAAAAACGAGCATTATCTGCTATGCACGTAACGAGGTTCATATATTCGCGTATGTCTCTGCACAAACAATCTTATTCAGCACAAATCCTTTTATTTTGCTCAGGCGACTGCAGTGAAGGCGAACTTCAAGGAGATCGACGCAAAACGATGAACGGACAAGACCCAAACTCATCCCGCCCCCCGCTGGCAATTTTATACAAAAATCGGCCCATCCCGCTAGTTCTCCATCCCCACTACTCATGACGGACCTTCATGTGCCTGTGCCTCCTGTGGTAATCGGAAAGGTAAACGAGCCTGAACCTGTTCTGCCTGGCCGCCGAGCCCTTCTGACCGCTGAAATAGGACGTCTTGTACGTGAGGTCCGAGGCGGGTCGAGCGGGGGCGGGCGACTTGGAGTCAGCAGGGGTGGAGGCGCTGACAGAAAGGCGAAAAAGCGGAATCGCGGGTGAAGCTGGTTAGCACAGGTAAAGAACGCATCATAATGAAAAAATATGTGCGATTATACCTAGTCGTCTTGTGATAGAACGTGGACCCATAGTTGACTTTCTTGCCCGTCAGGAGTGTGTTCCTTGTCCTGTTCCTCATGATCCTGCGACGGCGGTGGCGGTCCTTGAGGTACTTGCGGTAGTGGAACCTTTTGTGGTGGTGGTGGTGGTGGTGGTGCCCATGGGATCCGGCAGCCTCGACGTTGGCGGGCTTGGCAGACGCGACGTCCGTCGCGACTTGTCCGCCAGCGGAAGAAGGGTCGCCACGACGCTCGAGCTTGCGTGAGTGGACGGTAGCGACGGCGCCATCGTCCTCAGGCTCATCCGACGCGTCACCCTCCTCATCCTCAGGCTGCTGAGCCTCCGCCGCGTCGTTCCCCTCCGGGTACGCCTGCGCCTCGTCGTCGTCGGGGCTCTGCGCCTCGTCGTCCTCGGGCGCTTGGGCCACCTGACCCTGATCGTCGAGCGGGTTGACCGAAGCAGGTCGATCGCCCTCGTCGAGGCCGTTCTCCGGCTCGGTGGGCACCTGGGATTCGGCGGCGACAGGGTCGGGCTCGGCGGGAGCTGACACGTTCGGCTCCGAGGGCGCCGCAGCGGCCTGCGGCATAGGGTCGGCAGGGGCGGCGGCCTCGGCGGCAACAGCAGTCGCTTGCGGCGCGGCGGCGGGGACGGTGCCGACGGGCTCAATAGTCTCGGCGGGAGCAGCAGCGGGGGAGGTCGCGATGGCGGACTGAGGGCGAGGCAGGGCCGAGACCATAGTGAGGCTGAGGAGGGAGGACGCGAGGAGGAGGTTGAGACGCATAGCTGCTAGTCGGTCTGGTGAGCGGAAGTGTTGGCTGATGAGGAGGTGGAGGTGACCGGCTTATAAGGACGCGACATGCTCATAATCAGGCTCCGGGATTGATCAATTAAGCCATCTGCCTTCGGTGATCATCGACGGCGATGCCAGGAGTACTCATCAGCGTGTACGCAACTGTGTCGAGTTGCCCGCGGCTAGCCCATTGCCATGTCGTTCCCAAAACACGGTTCGCTACATCGAGCTCGTGGATGTGGAATTATCGGCCCCAGTGGATGATCGTCGGGAAACGTCTGAGATTTAGCAACGGGTATCTCGCACAAGATACTTCTTTGCGATTACCAGATAAACCGCAATTGAAGGCCGAAAAGTGATAGAAGGTAGAATATAAACTTGAGGAAGTCCCGGTCAGTGGCCGCTTGTAGCAACGGCCCGTCCTTGATTCAAAATCGTCAGTCGCAAGCTTCACCGAAGGACCCGTGACGATCCGGTGCTTGGGGGCCTTAGCGGAATAGGCTCCGGGATAAATTTTTGGACACCGCCGTTTTGACTGCCGAAGCTGCAAGTGGGAGGTAAGCTTCAGCAGCCTTCAGGGGCCGGACGATGACGAGTGCGACGCGCAGGACAGCCAGCACCTTCCGGCGAACAACATCGTTCGCCCTGACCCGCCGGACGTACGTGGAGGGGGTGGAGGGGTGAACTAAATGACGACGGCAGCCCCGCAGATTTACGCGAGAATTTCCTTCCAAACGGGCCATCCCGCGCTTGTCTCCACTACCCGATGCAAGCTTGTGAGCCTTCTGCTTTGTGTGATCAGGACTGACAAGGCCGTAGTGCGCGGATGCCAACGCATGGGACTTTAACTTCGTATTGTACTGTGAGGGCATATCTGAGTCCTTCCGCGTACGCGTATGAAAAGGAATTACGAACAATCGTCTGAGTATGTTCATCATAACAGCAGTGTGAAAGGCATGCTTGCGTGCTGGAGTAGGTCAACCAGGACTCTTTGAGGCTCCTACGGTCCCTCGACCCTCACTCCCCTCTTCTCCTTCTTCGCCACTGAACCATTACATCTTCGCCTCGAATGGCTTTTTCTTGGTATGCAATCCCCTCGCTACCAATTTCCCTCTCTCCCCTCCATCCGCCTTCTGGTATATAGAACAACTAGTAAAGTCCATAGTTCTGGCGTGATGCCCGACCTCGCAGACGACCTCAAGGACATCCCCTATCTTCGCGGCTCCGGAGTACGACACGCTCATGTCGGTCGAGACACCTGACCAACCGTCGAACGAGACTGTGAGGATGGCAAGCGACGTGAAGACGTCGACTATCGTTGCGCTATTGTGTGGGGATGGAGATGGGTTAGTCTGGTCGCTTGATGAAATATTGCCAAATCGTCCAATCCCGTTAATATTAGCACATCATCCCATCCCTCCATTGACATCCGTCCCGTCCTTAATCAGTAGCGTTATGTCGCATCCTTAAAAATGCTAATCCCATTCCACCCCTTTGCTATTTAAATCCTATTGCTTCTATCAAATACATATTAACTTACAGGCAGCCACCATGTATAAAGTTCCGCCCGTTCGTGTGCTCCTCTTTCACCGTGAACTCCCATACCGCTGTTAATATCACCCTGGTTCAGTATGATCCCGGCCTTGCACCTATTATCAAACAACATAAACGATACATACCCCGTCCAACGTCCACATCCGTCACCCTCGCACACTGCAGGAAGTCTGAATCCCACTTCCTCTGTATGGCCGGAATCACTTTAGTATCACACCCCCGGTTCAGGAGCGATCACGAAAAGAAAGGCGGCATTCACGAGACCTTTCCCCCCGCGGCGGCGTTCATGGCGCTCCAGAGCGTCCGCATGTTGGCAATCCGGCCCTCGCGGGTAGGGATGTCGCTGAAGGGCTGGACGTCGGCCATGATGGATGATGGGAATGTGAGTGAAAGCGTGAAATGGTTCAGCCGAACACACGCACAAGCCGCACTCGGGATTACAAGCCGCCGGGCTCACGTGTTGTGTCGCTACATGTACAACCCATGATTCGGACCCTCCTGCCCGATATCTGCGGCGTAATGTTTTCACGGTGTTGCGACAACGATAGCAACTTCCCTCCACTTCAGTGTAGAGGAACACAGACGAGAACAACATCTTGATGATTTTTGGGATAAGAGAGGAACAGTTTTATTTCGCTGACTTTGGGAACACCCCATCCCCGGGAACACCATCCAGCAACCCGCGGCCTTACTAAAGGCTGCATTTTCAACGCAGATGAAAGAAGAAGAAAGAGGAGATCAACCAAAGCACTAAAGATTATCCATCATTGTTGTGGCGCACCTTTATGTGCCTGCGCCTCCTCCACCGGTCGCTAAAATGCCTCACATCATCTTTTACCTTCCTCCCGGCCGTCCCCTGCTGCCCCTTGTAGAACGACTTTTTGTAAGACAAGTCCACGGCCGGCGTCAGCACCTTGGGCGCCATCTCCATGACCTTCTCCTTCCCCTGGTCCTTCTGGTCATTGCAGTCCTCCTTTTTGCCTGTCGTGACTGGCGCCTGCAGGGGGCCGCCGCCGGAGACGACGGGCATCGTGGCCTTGCGATAGTATGTGCTGCCGTAGGCCACCTGCTTGCCAGAACGGAGGAACGAGCGCTCGCGGTGGCGGAGGAAGCGACGGCGGCGGTGGCGGGAGCGGAGGGACTTGCGGTAGTGGAACCTGTTGTGGTGACGATGGTGGCCGTGGTGGTGCGATCCCGCGACCTCGGCCTCAGGCTCCACGTCCGCGACGCCGGCGTCCTCCTCACCGGGCGTGACGGCCGACTCCTCGGCCTCTGGCGCGTCCTGGGCGTCACCCTCCTCGTCCTCGGGGGCCTGCGCCTCCATCGCGCCGTCAGGAGCATGCTGAGCGTCATCCTCTCGCTCGGAAGTCTGGGCATCCATCGCGCCAGCGGGGCCGGGGAAGTCCATCTCGCCGTCCTCGACCTGAGCGGGGTTGCCGTAGCCCTCGATCTCGCCGGGTGCCTGGGCCTCGTACGCGTCGGGCTGGTCGTCGCGGGCCGCGGCGGTCATGGCACCGTTGTTGTTGGCGCCAGCGGCGGAGGTGGCGGGGACGGCCATGTCAGAAAAGGCTGAGAGCGGGAGGGCCGAGATCATGGTGGTGAGGCCGAGGAGAGTGGAGGCGAGGAGGAAGTTGATGCGCATTGAGGCGGTTGTGCAGGAGGAGAGGAGGAGACGAGGTTAGGAGGTGAGCAGGTTGACGAGGTCTTCGTCCTCGACCGGTCGGTTTTAAGGACGGCAGGTAAGCTCCGGCGTCATCAGCATTCTGTGAATCAGGACGCGTGCCGGCACCAAGTAGACTCCCCATCAGTCGATTCCATCAGCTTTGGAGAGCGAGTGGCGGCAACATCCTCTCCCGTCCAACGACGAAGCCCTTGCGCGCCTGCGACTATCTCCTGGCTCCAACGCAGCCATGGCGACGTCGACACAGGCGATGATGGCGGTAGATTTCATCCCTAGCCATCCGCGTTCTTCCGGTGCTGCAGCGGGACATTATCCGGACTGCATTGTCTGCTTGTTCTACACTTGAGTGATCTGCAATAATTACGCGAGGATTAATGTTCATGTTGCTCCGATCGACTACTTGCATTTCTATCGCTGATGTACACTACCAAAAAAAAAAAAAAGAGTTTGTCGTAAACTAAAGAAGCACACCCCCCAGCGCCATTGCTACCACGATGGAAATCACGCCTCCCCATCCCAGCCCGCTACCCTCAATCGCGTCGCTCACGATCACATTGCCCAGCCCCGTGTTCACACCGCCAGCCGCATTAGGATTTGTAGGCACCTTCGGCGTGTTCAGAGCCACAGATGTCATCGGCGGCGGCGGTGGAGGCGGGGTCGGAAAACCTGGAATGTTAACCGGTGCCACAGGAGCCGATGGCACGGGATTCACGGGGTCGGCCGTTGGCGTGTTAATGGGCTTCTGGGAGGGTGGTACTTCGGAGGTCCATTGGGGGGGCAGCCACATCGTTGAACGGTCATCCTGCTTCATGCGGAAAGACGTTAGTTTAAATGGGAAAAAAAAATGTGTTATCGGCTTACCGTCGTGCCGGTGGTTGATGAGCGGGGTGACGCGTCGTTCGTCACGGAGGGGACGACGGAAGATGTTGTCATAGTCATTGGCGAAACGGCGGTTCCAGAGTCGGGCAGCGCGAGCGACGGCAGCGCAACGACGGCCATGAGGCGCGTCGCGGCCAGGACGGCGATGGCGAACCGCATGGTGCGGAAAACGATTGCATGTTGAATGCCGGTTCAGTGCACCTTGAGGGCTTATCAGCGTTGGGCGTTCACAATCACCATTTGCGCTTGGCTGGCCATGGACACGGAGGCTGCGGCTTACATCGGCCGGCGACGACGAGAGTGTGGTGGGGTGGGGTGGCCCGACCCTTCCTCTTCTGTATGCACCACCAACATCATCCCCGCCGAACTCCGGGGGACGTGCGCTGGAACCCGCCAAGCTTTCCAGGCTCACAACCCTCACGCGGGCGATGCGGGTAAGTTGCTGGGCCGCCTCGACGGCCCGGCGGATCCGGCCGTGCTCAAGAACCCCAGGCTGATCCCCGATCTCCCGCTGCCCTGTTTTTCTCCTCTTCTCCAACGAAAGCTTGGGGCCACGAGCGCACTGGTGCGGGCCAGAGGGACTGACGACCATATGCGCTGTCGCCGCCATCTTATGTGCGGACGATGATGAGCGCTGCTCGGGACCGTCTTCCATCTGGCCAACCAACCCCAGGCGAACAGCGCACGTCTACACGACGCTGCCAAGAAAGACTTGATCCAGCAGGGGCACGGTGGGTCTCCTGTCCATTAACACGGCGACGCGATTGGGAACGCGGCCTACATATAAATAACGACATGCCAGAACGGCGTCGGACCCCAAGCCGGCCATCACGGGCGGCTCATCAACGTCTTCGTGAGATCATGGCGGGCCTCGTGAGGTTTTGGGGGCTTTTGCGCTCCCGATGAGCGATGAACGGCTGTAGTGGAACCTGTTGTGGTGGCGGTGGTGGCCGTGGTGCGACTCCTCGACCTCGGCCTTGGGCTCCGCGTCCGCAAAACCGGCGTCCTCACCCGGCGTTACGATGAGGCGATTGCGTTGGAGGAGAGAGGTAAGGGAGCTCGTTGGTGAGGTCCTCGTCGTCCGTCGTTGACTACCAGATTTTGACGGCGGAAGGGAGGCTTGTTCATCAGCGGTCCCGTGCCAGCACCATGTAGACTCGCCATCAGTCGATTCCACAGAGAACGAGCCAAATTGAGTGGGCTCCCACCAACGACTTCCACGCCTTGACGACCGCGTCCGCGCTGCAAATACCTTACAATCAGTACAGTCCTGTAGAGGTGATGCGGGGTGCTCACTTCCGTGTTCAGCTTACGGAACTGCTTGCTGATCAGAAAGAGCTGTTTTCAATATTCCAGCGTAGACCATAACCTCTACATCAACAGGGAGAAATTGAGACATGTTAATAAATGCTATAATGTATGTGCAATACTAAGCTGTTTAACCAACGCCCTCCTCTATCCTAATCAAAATGTCAAGAAGGGCAATCCAGTCACCTCCCTCTTCTCGAAGATGCTTCGACTAAAGCTTGAATAGAAATTACCAACGAACATGGCAACCCGGGAGCACAACTCCACGTCCAGCAGCGCCGCATCGCTCGCGTCCAGCGCCTGCTCCGCTCCCAACCCCAACGCCCCGACACCACCTCCCACGGCCCCGATCTCCCCAAACAGGTCCTCAAAGTATACCACCTTGTACTTTCCCTTAACGCCCTGCATCTCCTTCCTGAACCCGCCCAGGTTCGTTGACACGTACACCGTCATCGGCATCCCCTCCTTGATCCTCAACACCGAGTTGCCGCTCCACGCGTCATCGATCGCCGCGATCACGGCCTCGTCCGACGGGTAGCAGTGCGCCCGCAACTCCTCGTCCTTAATGTGCTTGCACTTGTTCCAGTAGTCCCCGCGCCTCACGTGCACAGCCAACACTGGCGCCCCGGTCGGGCTCAGCCGACGCAGGGCCGTGCCCAGCCGGCGTTCCAGCCGGGGCGCGAGCGTCAAAGCCTTGACGGTCGCGCGGTAGACGTCGTCGTCCATGTAGCTCACGTACGACGTTAGAGGATATGGCTGGGTTCGGCCAAAGCCGTAGAGCCAGAACGCGGCGCCGATCGCGATCGCGTCGCGGTCGTCGTCACCCCAAAGTCGAAGGACCTCGCGGTTTGTGAGCTGGGACAGCTTCGGGGATTGGGTGTCGATGCTGGTGACGTTGAAGCCGAGGAGCGACTCGTAGTAATCTGTCAACTGCCTTGCGGAAGTTGCTTTTGCGACGGGGTTTAGGGACACTTGGTCGAGGGTGAAAGTACGGTCAGGCGCCGTGAAGGCCCGAAGGTTCTCGGAGGTGATGTGGGAGCAGGGGAGGGAATGAAGGCTGACGCTGTCGAAGTATGTCTCGACCGGCCGCCAAGTAAAGTCGTCGATGGCGAAGGAGAAGTCCCATGAATCGTCCTGTTGCTGTGTCCGATGCCCCACCGGTGGGAGGACGAGGGTGCGGTTCAGAATGGAGGCCACGGCGCAGGCGCAGCGGAGTCCGATAAGCTGGTTGTTAATCTGTTCCCAGGGCATGTACATGAAGTACTTTGCCCGGCGGCCGTCTGCCGCGCTCTTTGCAAGTTCGAGCAAGCGCGGGACGGACTTGCCGGACAGCCGCGGGATGCCGTGGGGTTCGATGTAGCTATACAGGTACCGGACGCCGATATATGCCGCCAGGTGCTCGATGACCCGGTCGCGCGGGTTCTGCCTCGTCAGCTCAATGATGGTGGACCCCCGCTCGAGATAGAAGACATACTCGAGGTCCGTGAACACCAGTCCGACGAGGACGTTACACCGCTGCAAAACCAAGGCCTTCTGCCTGCGTCCGAGACCCCTCCTCTCCTCCGCCGTGATCACCCGTGTGTGCCGGACCGTGAACGTCGCCCTCATGGCCGCGACGACCTCTTCGTTGAACTTGGCCCACTCGTCTCCCTCTGCTTCAACGTAGCAGGCTCTGGTAACCTGGTCGCCGCCCGTCACGAGAGGCTGCACATCTGGCAGGGCGACGGTACTTAAAAGAGACTTGACCATTGAAAGTGAGCTGACCCTCTGATCCCGATACCGCCCGGTGAAGGCATAATGGATCCCGACGAGCGCCTGTGTGAAAACACACCCCTCCTCCTCGCACGCCGAAAGGTCGACCACCTCCCCCCAGTCCGCATCTCCAAAGATGTTCGCGAGTGTCTGAATGCTCGACGCCCGATCGCTCTGCCGCATCGCCAGGGCCTGAATCCAGTCCTTTCCTTGAATAAGCTCGTCCTCCACCAGCTTCTCCCTCGTCCAGATCATCCCCGCCGCGATCTGCAACCCCCGCACGGTCGACGCGTCGTCCTCGACGTCGAACACCGATACCGTCCCGTTCACCCTCCGCAAACCCTGTGGTAGGCCCCACCCGTCCCTCCTGCCAACCGCCACGCTCATCCACGAGCTCGACAGCGATGGCGCGTCCAGACTCGCTTGAACCCTCACCACCGACGAACCCCTGTTCATCCCCAACCCTGTGTCGGTCAGGAACCAGAACCGCCCCTCAGCGTACACCAAGTCCCTGATTAGACACAGGCCCTGATCGCACTGGAACTCTCCCTCACGGCCCAGGGACATCGGGTCCAGCCCGACCCAGATCTCCATCGGCAGGCCCTCCCGCCAAAACCTTCCCATCCCCATCCCTCCGCGATTCCGTCGTGTGGTCCCGTCACCGTCATCCTCGTCAGATTCGTCCTGAATCGACGCCGGGTTGAAGGACGGCGGCTGCTTCCGCCTGCCCCAATAGGCCGATCTGGGGATAACGCTCGTCCGGATGGCGTGGTTGACCAGAAGGAGGAGGGAGACGAGGGCAACGACCAGGGCAATCAGGCGGCGCGAGGGACGGTGGCATTTGGCTCCTCGCATCTGCCACGGGCCTCGCGGGGGGTGCCGCGGGTGATGGAAAGGGATTCCGTCGGGGTTGGGTTTGTTAGGGCCTCGATGTCAAAGTAGTTAAGTCAATGATCCCAATCCAACAAGAGCCACGCCGGGTTACTTCATCCACTCTAATCCCTACACCTCCAGCCCGAAGGGGTGTGAGGCCGAGCATGTAGTCTCGCAGATGAACTCTTACTGCAACTCGCTGGGGACAGCACTAATTGCTTGGCATCGCAGGTAAGGACATTTCTTCCAAAATATTCAAGTAAACGGGCGCACTTTCGACGTTCCAGATTGGACTCCAAAATGAAAGGATGGACCAAGGTTGAAAGAAGTGGAGGTCGTCAAAGTCGAACAAGTCTCCATTTCCTCAGGGTTATCATAGATGCCGTCTCCAGCTCCCCCACGTCCACCGCCTGTCGGCCTTCTCGGTCGTCTCTCGCGAATCGGCAGCGCCCGCGGCGGCTCGCGCGGCGGCAGCATGTTCACGTTCGGCATCCCCTTCACAATCGCCTTGCTCGGCGCTACCTATCTCCTCGCTGGTCTCACACAAACCAGGCTCGACTACCATGACGCGAAGGTCAAGATGATGACGAAGAAGGAGGAGCTGAAGATTGACAAGAACAAGAAGAAGTTCGATCTGCAGGAGGAGTACTTTGTAGGTTTTTTTTTTTTTTTTTTGTTTCTCGTCTTTAAATCTGACCGTCACGACAACAACAGAGACTCACGAGTGGAAAGGATTACGACGACTGGGATATGGTCCGGGTGAACCGGCCCGAGGAGGATGAGCCTATCTTCAAGCGGCAGTGACGACGCGTACTGCTTTGGGAAGCCGCGTCAGACACGCCCCCATCCTCTGTGGATTTTTGACGTTTGAGCAGAGGTTGTTCTGCGTACCACGGGCCCATGTATCATGTAGCGACGTACCGTCGGCTGTGCCCAATGGACATACGTACGCGTTTTCACATGGAAGTCTTTGATGGCGGGACTCACTAGGACTATTCCAGATCCGGGTTGAATCTGGCGAAGGTTTAGACGAGCAGGCGGGCAGCCGGGCAGCTTCCTCGTCTTGTGCAGCGTTGGAACGCCGATATGGTCGCTGATGATGAAGAAACGATGAACAAAGAATCATTTTTGGCCAGGATATTTGTAAATTTGGCTTCTGTCGGGTATTCAGGATAACAATGTGGGTGCACGCGACTTCCCGAATCCAGCCGACGGGCGTCATTATTCGCTCATATCAAAAAGGAGAGAATCACGAACGCGCTCCTCTTGCCTCTCCCAACACCCCGCAACCATGCTCGCCGGCCGCATCCTCACCCGCTCCTTCTCCTCCTCGGCCGCGGCCCATCAGGTCCAGCGCCTGACTGTCATCGGGTCCGGCCTCATGGGCGCCGGGATCGTCCAGGTCGCGGCCCAGTCCAAGCTCCCCGTCACGATGGTGGACCTGAACGACGAGGCCCTCCAGAAGGGGAAGGCCATCATCTCGTCGTCTTTGAAGCGGGTCGCGAAGAAGAAGCACGAGGGGGACGACGCCGCGCAGAAGAGCTTCGTGGACGATGTCCTGAAGAGGGTCACGCTCACGACCGATGTTGAGGCGGCCGTGAAGGACACGGATCTGGTTGTGGAGGCTATTGTAGAGAACTTGGGCACGAAGCAGAAGCTCTTTAAGCAGCTGGATGGGTGAGTTGATATTCGTCGCGCGTTCTGTTCCTACACTCGATTCGATTTCCTAATGCAGGCCCGCAACCACAGCATTGCCAAGCCCTCGACCATCTTCGCCTCCAACACGTCCTCCTTACCGATCTCCGACATCGCCTCGGTCACCTCCGCCGCACGCCAGAGCCGGTTCGCCGGGCTCCACTACTTCAACCCCGTGCCCCAGATGAAGCTCGTCGAGATCGTCAGGACGGACAAGACGGAGGAGAGCGTGTACCAGGACCTGGTGGCGCTGAGCAAGGCCATGGGGAAGGTGTCCGTGTGCTGCAAGGACACGCCCGGGTGTGTAAAAAAAAAATTTCTAGGTGATAGAAGAAGGAATTAACGGCTGACGCAATATTTCTTTGCGTGTCGACAGGTTCATTGTCAACAGGCTCCTGGTGCCGTACATGATGGAGTCGCTCCGCCTCGTCGAGCGCGGCGTCGCGACAAAGGAGGACGTCGACATTGCCATGAAGCTTGGCGCCGGCTACCCGATGGGTCCCTTCGAGCTGATGGACGTGAGTGGCTTTGCGCACTTTTTCCCGCTTAGCGTTTCTTGTCGGTAACCACCTCCCTTCTCTATTCTCGAACAGTACGTTGGCCTTGACACGATCAAGTTCATCACGGACGGCTGGTACAAGAGCGGGGAGGGCCTCAAGGGCGACAAGCTGGTCGAGCCGTCGCCGCTGCTCGAGGGCGTGGTTGGGAAGAAGGACTTTGGTCGGAAGTCCGGCAAGGGGTTCTACGACTACTCCAAGAAGTGAGAGGGCGGTCGTGAGATGATGGTGGGTGGGCGCGCGAAAGGCGCGTCAGTGCTTGGCGATTCGGGCGAATCCTGTTGAGTGACGACTTCGTTCACTTCAGTAGTTTGATTGATTTTTCTCGTTCATTCACCTCGTTGGATAAATATCAAGTCGTCATATCTTGAAGGAATGAAATACACTATTTACATTTGAAGTCTCTGCTAGTTGTCTACGTATCTTCGCCTTGAATTAAAGAAAGGAGACTTGAGGCCCCCATTTTTGAGAAGAATATAAGCACTACAAAAGCCTTCCTTCCTTTTGGGACGTCGCGGAATCCAAACGCTAGTAGGCATCCCTAGCTCATACCAACGTTATCTCGTCTTCACCCGTCTCCTACAAAAATATAAATGGAATGAGACCTTAAGCAAAACGGGCATATCGTACCCTGAGAGTTGTTAAAAATGGCGCCGCCTTCTCGCGGATCTCCCTGTTGATTTTCCTATCGACGTACTTTCTCGACTCCTTTCCTCCCCATGCAAGAAAAACCTTTGCCTCGATCAAGTGGGCATCATAAAACAACTTCAACACAATCGGGGTCTTCCGCATCAAAGCCGCTCGGTGTTGCATGCTCAACAGGCGCTCGATTCCACCCAGTAACCCCCTCTGACATTTTTCCGATGTGATGAATCTCCTAATCAAGCCGGCCCGCCCCTCCACCTGATCCTCGTCGATAATCTGAGAGTCGAACAGGACTTGCGCTAGGACGACGCAGACCTTGTAATCTCGGAGCTGCAGCTCGGCAGCTTTCGCGATAATCTCCGCATCGTCGGGACGTGAGACAACGATAGCAGCAAACTCATCCAGTGAGTCTTTGACATGTGTTAAGCTTTGTTCGTCATACTCGGCGTTTTACCAAATCCGTCAATGCCGTTATGCATGGTCGCATCCTCGTCCTCGCCACCCAGACCGTCCCGATGGAATCTCGTACTCCAAGAGGAATCGAGCGGATGCCTCGAAATGTACCCGCATAGCTTATGAGGTCCAGCAGGCGATCGCACGCCGCAAGCACGGCAATCTTTAACGACATCACATCCGGCCACGATCAGGTCCGTCTCGGGAAAGTTGCAGCCGGTGCAGATGACGAACTTCGTGATGAACAAATCCAGGAGCGACGCGAGCCAGTCCGTCGTGCGCGCTCCAGGCACTATGCAACGATCGTCCATCTTGACCTGAGTGCCGAGTTCATAACCGAGGACTTCGAAAACGCATGTTAGAAAGGCCAGGTAGCTTGTATATAAATGCTCACATTTCGCAATGTAGCTCGGTGGCCGACCTAGCGACTTTGCCACGTCCGCCATATTCGTGATGATGGTCTTGATATTGTTGCCCTTCCCCTCAACCTTGCAT
>JADGJL010000042.1:0-58661 GCA_027600665.1 Irineochytrium annulatum
GGGTGGGATCTCATCGGGGTTGCGACGATCGCGGCCGCCGCGTTCGAGGCGACGTGCGATGCGATCGGGGAAATGGCGAGCTGCTGCGGGGTGTGGCTCTTGGCATTCGGCTGCTGCTGCGAGTGCGGCTGGGACGTTGTTGATGGTGGCGGGCCTTTGAGAGTAAAGAGGATTTCACTCATTCCGGCCTCGAGGTTGTCCATCCGCCGCTCGACCCGCGCCAGGCCGTCCTTCAGGGCGTCGAAGTCCTTCACGCGCATGAGCATCAAAAGGTCATCGGAGGATGCGCCCGCGTCCGCCATGCTGGAGCCCGGAGTGGATGCGGCCTGGGAGGCAGAGAATGGAAAGCTGACCCTGGAACTGAAAAGTATTTGACCAACCTCTTTGTTCTGAACCTCGGTCCAATCGCTCTCGAGTTCGCGCTTCCGGTGTTAAAAGAGTTTTTCCCGCCCAACGATGCGGACGTTGGTGGCCTTCCGCGCGCTCTCCATCGTCACCGCCCGCGTCCCCGCCGTGACGTCGGACCTCGTCGAACGATCTGCCTTCGAGGACGCGTTGTGGCCGTGTCTTCTGTCGATAGCAAACGACCTTCACAACCTCGCCGGACCGCGGCGACAGGGCCACGAGCAAGACCAAGCCACATGGCCCTCTGCTGGGCCAAGCGGTGACGAAGGGGTTGCCGGAAAACCGCCTCCGACGCGCCCGTCCGTCGCCAACACGCCTCCAACCACGCCTCCAAGGCACACCTCGCCGAAGAAGCGCGTCTCCGTGGCCGCCACGCTGCCGACGGAGCTCCTGGGCTCGATCTTTGCCTTCATGGGCGATTCGAACGCGCAGCGAGATCTCATGTCCTGTCTGCGCGTGTCGCGAAACTGGCACGTCGCGTCCGTGATAGCGCTCTATCGGACGCCGCGCCTGTCGAGCATTGCCGCGATTGACAAGTTCCTGGGTATCGTGGAACAATCCAAGCGAGGTAAGGCTCGTCAAGGTGGGAATTAAAAGCTGATGGATTTGTTTGTGGCAGACAACTCTGGCCTTCTCTGGCGCTACCACTCCATGACGCGGCGCCTGATCTTTACGTCGACGCGTCTGCGCGGCGGCGGCAGCCTGGCGTCCTCGATGGACTTCCCGAAGGGCTGCGACGAGATCCGGACATCCCACTCGTGCCTGTTCCGCCTAATGGTGGGCGACCGACACTCGGGGAGCGCCATTGGATGGTCTGCGGCGCACCCGGTTGTGCTGCGCCTCGTGTCGGCGTGTGGGATGTTGGACCGGTTGGCGGAGGAGACGGGCCCGCGGAAGGGCGGGGCGAAGAGGCCGGAGTCGAGGCCAAGACGGGATGCTGCGGCGACGGACGCGGGGATTGAGTTGGATGCCGACGAAGACGCGGAAGATGGCGAGGAGAGCGAGGGCCCGATACCGTCACCACAATTCCTTTCCAACCCCGGCGGTAGTTCCAGCAGCGGTGCCAGCCGAGCGGCGCAGCTTCTCGCTGCCGGCACGGCGGGTCTGCTCCAGAATATCGTCCGTGCCTCCCGTCAGATACTTCGCATTTCCACCGAGTGCAACGTCGCCCCATCAACCCTCCTCCCAGCCACGCTCCTCCTCCTCTCCCTCCTCGACCGCCCATACTCGCCGCTATGGGACGAAATCTGCGTCGTCGCAGAGCTTCGCGAGATGGCGCGGATGAAGTGTCGACGGATTCTGAGCGCGATCTCGACGGTGGTCTTGACAGAGGTGCAGTTCATCACGGCGAGTGCGCAGAGGCTCCTGAACTCGTACTGCATGATCTACTACCGCGCATTGGCACAGGCTAACGCGTTGAATCTGAGCATGGTGCTTAAGTCACTTCGGTCAGTACCCAAAACTTGATAAGCTATTATATCACCATCTAAACGCCATCGCATTCTATTATTACAGGGAGGCAGCTGACGCCGAAGAGAAAACCGGCAACCTGATCCCGGAAACGGTCGCAGGCCGTATCCTGCAATCCCTCCGTCTCATCTTCCACACCCCGCTCCCCACCGTCCGCGACGGCGACCACAACACCGACGCCGAACCCGACACCTCGCCAATCTCCCCCTCACCAAAGCTCCCTCCACTCGCGATCCTCGAATCCCGCACTACCCTCCGCGAGGCCCTCCTCTCCTTCTCACCCTCCACCCTCAACCCCGAAACGGCCGACCTCATCTCCCAGCTGCTCGACCGCGGCGGTGAGGGTCTCGAGGGGATGAGTGGCGCGGACGATGTGGACGTGGACGCGTTCCTGGAGGCCGTGGAGATGGCCAAGTGCCTGCGGTGGCTGGGGGAGGTCGTGAGGTGGCAGAGGGCGGGCAGGCAGATGGAGCCCGTGAAGGAATTGTTGAGGGTTAGTATGGGAAGGATCGAGAGGTTGAGGAGCGTGCAGAGGAGGCTGGGGATCACGTTTATGGAGTAGACGTTTCCTTTTTTTTTTTCGCGCAGCTGGGTTCCCCGTTTCTAAGCGTGCGACTGTTCGTTCAGCGCAGATCTGTCTTGATGAGGACGAGGATAATCATTTGCAGATTTTTATGTCACATTAAGCGTATTTATTAATAATAATCATCGCGCGGAAATAATCCATACGTAATAAGAGGTCGTGTGCTCATTAATGAGACAGTGTGAAGCAAAACGGGAAGAGCGCCGAAAAGTTAGGAGCTAGCCGGAAAGAGGTAAGAAACAAAGAAGAAATGCGAACGCAGCATCCACATTAACATAAATATCTGCAAAAAGCGCCAGCAAAAGCCAAGCCCCTCAGCACGCAAATACTCCTCAATAGGAACGCTTCACCGCCTACAAATTCGAAAGCGCCATTAGGAGCCTCCTGAATCCATCCTCGCCGCTGATGGCCACCTTTAGGCTGACAACGCCACCCTCCTCCTTGCTGATCTCCAACAACGACGCGCCGCCCGCCGCCCTCTCCGCAACGGGCGACTTCCCGCTCCCGCCTGCCGACGCCGGCGACGCCGGCCTCACCTCCTCGTCCTCGTCCTCGTCCTTCTTCTCGCTCCCGCACGCCGCGAGCAAGTCCGCGACCTCCCTCCTGTACCGGTCCGCCTCCGCACGCTTGACGCGGTCGGCCTCCTCCCTCGCGCGCTCCTCGTCGGCGGCCAGGACGCTCGTGTACTGGGACGTGATGACGGTCAGGGGGAAGGCGAGGAAGACGAGGGCCGTGAGGGAGGCTACGGCGGAAACGAGGCGACCGGGCGCGGTGCGCGGGGTCTGATCGCCGTAACCGACGGTCGTGAGGGTGACGATGGAGATCCAGAAGCTGTGTGGCAAGGAGAGGATTTATTGATGAACCGTTGGCTGGTGAAGGAGGGAGATCTTACCATCGAGGGATGCTCTGGAAGGGAGACTTATCACCGTTCGTGTAGTACCAGACACCGTCTTTGTAGTACTCGTCGGTCATCTCGGCATAGTACCTTCGATGGAAAAAACATTAGTGAGTCGCCGTCGGCGACTAAATGCGATGCCTGAACTTACAAAAGGGTTCCAAAGAAGCACACCAAAAGCGGAGCAACGAGACCCAGAACGAGAATCCCATCGCTGGACTGGGTGAGAGCCTGCGATAGAAGCCGAAGCTTTGATGATTTGTCGAACACCTTAAAGAGCCGGAACACGCGCAGGAGCCTGAGGACTCGAAGCGCGGCGAAGCCCTCGACGCTGCTCGTGGCCGCGACGATCGTCGAGCCGGTCGCGACGGCCCACGCGACCGACCCGACGATCTCGATGTAGAACGGGAAGATGGCCAAAAAGTCGATGACAAAAATGGGCTGCATTGCCAGCGACAGCCACGACCCGGTGTAGACGACGCAGTCGATCACAAACTCGACGGTGAAGATAAGGATCGACAGCAGGTTCAGCCAGAAGAACAGATGCGCCAGGACCTTGTTCTCCGTAAAGGAGGGGACTGTTCCAAGGCACAGGAGCACGATCGACACGAACAGCGTGATCGAGAAGAACGCACTGTTGCAAAAAAAGAAATAAAAATAAAGAAAACGAAAGTACCAGAGCGATTCTTACTTGATGAAGGTCCCTCTCGGCGTCGGGGGCTCGTTCTTGATGAGGCTCTTGAGCTCAAGCACCCACCCCGGCGACGAGGTCAGGGGCCCAGCCGGGGTCCAGGTGGCGACCGTGCGAGGGACATGCGGGAGGGTGGACGAGCGCGCGAGGAGGGGACGCGACTCTGCCGCGTTCAAGGCGGCTTCCGTATCGATCGACTGCATCTTCCGCGAGTTCTCTGCAACTTGCAACCCGCTCTGGCACTGTCCGCCCCGAAATTAGAACGAAGATTTGAAAGGAAGCCAAGCCACCAAAACCGGGCTCTTTTCGCTTCCACAGCATGTGCTGCATGCATGCGTGCTGTTGTGCGTGTTGTGCGACAGACACTATATCAGCGAGACATTTTCGCAGCTAGTAAATCCTTGCGAGGCATGGAGAGGTATCGCCGATTGCTGACATTGCCACGCCAAGTTGAGCAGCAGCTTCCCCAACATCGGCCCCCCAACCTATGCTGGATGGCACATCAACAGAACTCCTATGAGCTCCTCCCTTTATCAAACTGGTGATTCAATTAGATCGGCGCGTTGAACGCGTGTGTGGGACGTCCGCTCGAAGGCGATATCAGCATCGTCTGCAACTGCCGCAAATATCAGCATCCACTGCAAGAGAACCAAAGGAATGAGCTCGATCGCACCTGCCGGCCCAGCGACTTTTAGAAGACTAGAAGAAGAGTGCCGAGGCCTCAGGAGGATGTTGGAATGAACTTAATGGCGGGCTGCATGCACCCATGCACCCGTGGCTCAAGCGGACGCCCGAGGTCCGTCCCGTGTCACCCACGGTTGCTATCAGTTTAGGTGAATCTGGCATCTCCGTCCAGTCCTCTATACTTCATATGGCGACCCCGGACATCGCGATCTCTGGCGGCGGCGTCGCGGGCTTGGTCTTGGCGCTCGGCCTGAAGAGGCACATGGGCCTCACGCCGACCGTCTACGAGCAAGCGCCCAGCTTTGGTGAGCAATATGGGTTTCCCTCTCACGCCTGGTTCGTTTCTCACCCAACCCCCTCCCCAACCCCAACATGATCACGCAGACGACAACGTCGGCGGCGCGATGGGGATGTACGCCAACGGCCTCCGCATCATCCGCGACATCTCCCCGGAGCTCCTCAAATCCATCCGCTCGGTCGCGAGGCCGTACAACAAGCGCCGCTGGATGCGCCACGACGGGACGGAGGTCGCCGTGGCGGAGGAGCGGTACCTGTGCCAGTGGGAGAGCGTCGAGGACGAGAGGGACCTGAGCTCGATCGGCCTGCGCCGGTGGAGGCTGCAGAAAGCCTTGGCGGACGCGTGCGAGAAGGAAGGGATCGCGATAAAGTTCAATCGGAGGGTCATGAAGCTGGTGAAGCAGGAGGAGGACGGGACGGTGGTGCTGGAGCTGTCGGACGGCAGCGTCGTGAGGCACAACCTCGTCTTTGGCTGTGATGTGCGTTCCTCCCCTCGCTTCCTTGCGATGCACCATCACGATCACGGGGGATCTGACGCCACCTTTTACCTTCTACAGGGCGTGAGGTCGGTCCTTCGTGGCGCGCTCTTCCCTCAAACGGAGCCCTCCTACACGGGCGTGACCTGCCTGATGGGTGCCGCCCAAATCCCGCGACACCTGGAGGGCATCTCGTTCCCGTCCTCCAGCACGACGAAATGTCACGCATGCTACTACCCGACCGGCGACAGCGAGACCATCTTCCAGATTTACTTCCCGACCCCAGAGAGGCCCGAGACCTGGAAGGCCCTTAGCCGCGAGGAGGCGAAGAAGGAGTGCAAGGAGCTCGCGGAGAAGCTCAAGTAAGACCGGAGGCTCCCTTTTTTCTTTTTTATTTCTTCTTTGAACTGCGAAAAAATTCTGACCTTGATGTCTTCCAAAAAAAAAAAAAGGGCCGATGGCTGGGACTCCCAATTCACCGACCCGATCCTGGCGTCCGAGAGCGTCCTCCGCGTCGGACTCCGCGCCCGCGCCCCGATCCCCGTCTGGCACTCGGGCCGCATCTGCCTCCTAGGCGACGCCGCCCACCCGCCGGTCCCTTACATCGGCCAAGGCGCCATGATGGCCATCGAGGACGTCGGGGTCCTCCTCACTATACTCAAGGCCCTCTGCCACGTCGAGGACGGCAACGGCGGCAGGTTCTCGTTCGATCACCTCGAGACCGCGTTCGTGCTCTACGAATCCCTCCGCGTGCCCCGCACCACGAGCATCCTCGAGAACAGCGCCAAGCTTGGCGAGATGCAGCTCCTCCGCACGGGTAACCCGTCGTCGAAGGAGGTCGCGGAAAAGGAGGAGAGCATCGTTAGGGACGTGCACAAGTACGGGACGATGCCCATCATGAAGTCGGGCGCGTCCTACAACTACATGGAGCACGTCTCGCACCTGCTGGCGGAGCACATTGTGAAGAGGGCCAAGGCGAACACTTATCTCCAGGGGAAGTTATAATCTCGTGTATTAGTAATAAATGAGCAGCAACTATCATGCTATGCGTTTGATATTTCTACAATCCCAGCAACTCCTCTTTTCTCAGACCTCGCTTTCTTCCCATGAAAATGATCCAAAATGATTGAAAAAAGTCGCACAAGTCACTCATTTCTTCCGCTTCTTGCCTGCGCTGCTGGGGCCAGGCGTCCCCGCCGCCGATGAAGTAACATTTTGAGAATCCCCATCCATGCTCATTTTAAAAGAAATGGTGTCCAACTCTTGCCGCAACGTGCCCGTCAGCAAAATCTCGTTTGTGTGGACCGTCCACCCCGCCTTCTCCATCTTCTGACACTCTGCTAGGTCATCCGGACAACCGACAACGATGCACTTCGCGCCATCGACCGGCGCTGGTGGTAAAGCCGTGATCATCTGACAAATTAGAGACGTTTCAGTTTCAATCGCATTTGCTTACCTTCCCACCGGCCGCCGTCACCATCTCCTCCAATTCGGAACGGGGCGGTTTCACATTCGAGGTGACGAACACCTCAACTCCGTCCAGGAAGCCCGGCGTGTCTGGATCTTGCGCCTTCCGCAAAGATTTCGCTAATGAGAACTTCCACTGCTGCTCCGCTTTCTTATCGTTGAGAATGTGCTTGGACTCCGCTGCATGGACATTAAGTGAAACAGCAAAGACAATACGGCCTTACCAATAAACCTCTTCTCCTTCTTCGATTGGTCTAACCACTTCACGTTGATAATCTTTTTCCCGCCAGAAAGAGCTGCAAGGAACTTGACCGTCCGTCGAACCCGGTCGGTCACAAGATGGGTGCATTCGGCCAAGGAATCGACGTTGACGCCGCCGAGCTTCTCGACAATCTGTAATGACGTTAGAGGCGGCAGTGACGGAAAGTCTCACCAGATTATAGTCATCTCCCAGCCCCGTGAACATGATTCTGTACTCGCCCTCCGCCTTCGACGGCGGGGTCATGCTGCCGCCCTTGTGCGAAACCACTGGCGACGACTCAGACGATCTTGCTCCGCGTCTGTAATAACTTTAGCCAAAGAGATAGCGCTTGAGCGGTACCTTCGCCCACTCGCGGCGGGCTCGACTTTGCTCATCGGCGACCCCGTTGGCGTCTTCTGCGACCCTTCAACCTCCTCTTCCGCCAGGACCTTCGTCCGTTTCCTCCCTCTCCCCGCCCCAACAGGCGCCTCGACCTGTCTCTTCACTTCCAGTATCGCCTCTGCTGGCTCCTCCTTGACTGCCGGCGGCTTCTCTACTGGCTCTACCTTGCGCTTGTTTGACGGGACACTTTTAGCGTCGGCCCCGCTATCGGTCTCGCTGCCTTCGCTTAGCTCCGTTAGGGAACTCTGGGTATCCGACGTCGTTTTTTGCAAAGCCGCCTTCTTTGCTGCTAAAGGTTTGCCCTTTGCGAAAGGGCCGGGCTTCGCGACTTCGGATTGCCCAGGAACCTCGGCCTTTTCCTCCGGCAACGTCTTCACCTTCCTGCTCGGCTCGTCAATTCCTTTCCCGGGGGTTTTGGTCTTCTTGATAGGGGGTTCATCCTCCTCAACCGGGTCCTCGGCGGCGATTTCTGACTCGGAAAGGTTCCTTTTCGAGCCCTTCCTACCCTTGCTCGGTGCTTTAACTACTTCATCGTCCTCCTCGATGTCATTTTCGGGTTCCAAAAGTTTCCGCTTTTGCGCACCCTTCCGGCCCTTGGCCTGACGCGCAGCTTTCGGGGGAACAGATTCCGCCGCTGCCTTTAATTCTTTGGGCGGCCGGCCGCGCGCACGCTTCTTCGGCATGACGGGCTCTGCCGCTTCATTGGCGACGTCGGCTGCAACCTTCTCCACGGTAACCGAAGCTTTCCCCTCGTCAAGCATTTCAGGACTGGACAGGTCGGCGGGCGAGTTTGTCCCTCCCGAGTTTTCGTTGCTGCTGTTCTTCTCGGCCGCTTTCCGCTTCCTTCCCCTTCTCGACGCCGGGAGAACGACCGCGGAGTCCTCGTCCTTCGCCAGAGTCGGTGCATTAAGGGATGCCGTCTCTCCGCTCAATGATGCCAGTTTCGAAACGGGGGCGATCTCGGCCGCCGGCTCCTCCTTAGGTGGAGGTCGCAACGTTGACTTCGCCTTGTCCCCACTTGCTGAACCTGCCGTTGTCGCGGACGATACCTCAGCCTCCGCTTCCTCGTCACGCGGTAGTGCCAACGGAGAGAAAGTCTCGGCGTGCCGTCTCCGCAAACCCAACCGTGACTTGGACTTACTTTCCGATGTAGTCGATGACAGGCTTGATAAACTGCCAGTCGGTTCTTCCGCGACATACGCCTTCTCCGGTGTCGGCTCCACAACCTTATCGAGCGAGCTGATGATCGACGTGTTGAAGATCTTTCTGCGGTCCGGCATCAAGAGCCCAGAGCCGGGGCTCTTAATCCCGGCCGCGTCCATTAACTCCAGATCAGCTGCAGGGTCACCGGTCGGCGTGTCGGCGGGGGCCCGACCGGTGAAACCCGAGTGAACAGAGGCGTCGGAGAGCCGCGATTCCGGATCGACGTTATTGTTTAAATCTAGCGTGGATTCCCAAGAAGCGCCGGCGCCGTAGCCCGCGATGATCGGCGTCCCAAAGGTGACGACTCTCTTAGGGGCGCCTTCCTTCGCGTCACGGACAGGCGACGGTATCGGTGTACCAGAACCTGGCACAGGCAACGTGTCCGTCGCCGCTCGGACCGGCGACCGGGCGGGCGTTCCTGGCGCCTGCGGCCGCTCGGGAGATCGCGCCGGCGCGCCGGGAGCCTTGTCCGGTTCTGCTTCTGCCTCAACCTCCTCCGTTTGGTCACCGTCATCGCCATCATCAGCCGGAACCGCTAGAGTGTCGCCCGCCCACAGGCCCGCGGGCTCGTTGGCGGCCCCCTCCTTTTCCGCCCCGTCATCAAGATCGTCCACATCTAGATCATCACGTTCGACGGCTAATGTCGCCCCGCCACCGTATGGGTCGATTGGCTCATCACCATTGTCGCCATTGTCATCCAAATCATCACGGACGACAGCCAGCGTCGCCCCGCAGGCGTACGGATCCTCCTCCCCATCGGTCGCATCACCATCATCCTTCACCGCCAACGTTTGGTCCACCACTGCACCATCTGCGCGCTCCGGCGATCGATACCCTTCGTCATCGCTACGGACAACCAACGTCTGTACCACACCCGCACTTCCACTTCGCGCGGCACCGACTCCATCGCCGTCCTCATCGTCTGCCACCGTTGCCGCCGGCGACGGGGTACCGTGCGGAGCAACCTGTGTTGGAGCGACCCCATGCTCCACCGAATCCGTGCGCTCCACGACCTGAGTAGGGCCGACATCGCGGCCCGACCCTCCCATCTCAATGTCGCCGTCGCTCCCGTATCCGTCGGGGACGACCACCGTCGGCAAGACGGCGTTCGCGTCCGTAAGAGAAATCTCCGCCTCGTCGTCGTCATCCTCGTCCTTCGCTGCTATCTGGGTCGGCAGGACGTGAACGTGTGGGGAAGTAGGGGATGCCGTCGACCCTCGCGCGTCGACGACTTGAGTGGGAGCCACGCTGTTAATAGGTAGCAGAGGTGCTCTCGCGCCTCGCTTAGCCGGCTTAGGCTTGTCGCACGATCCGACAGAGTCAGCCTCGGTGTCATCTATGAAAGGGGATACCGCTTTCGCAGGCGGACCCGGAAGAAGTTCCACTTGCGACGTCTATACATGATGTTAATGTATCATGACAGCGTAGCTTGACATCCAACCTTGCCATCCGAATCTGTTTCACTCTGCCATTCCGCCGGGTTCTCTGATGCCGGATAAAGGTGTTCGTACTTGCAGCCAACCGGCCCGAAGTGCACCAACTTCCCGTGTACAAGTTGATAGAGCCTCCGCTCCATTAACTTGTACCGTCCAATCCCCAAGCACACCCCATTCGTTGATCCGATGTCTTCCACAAAATGTTCCGCTCCGTCCGGCGAGACTTCTGTCCTCGATATAGTTAGCTTAACGAGATGGTTCAGAAATCAGGCGAAAATTGAAACATACCGATGATCGCATGGAAGGAGCTAACGCCTTCGGTCCTGAAGACGACAGCGTTGGGAACGCCCGAGGTCGCCCTCCCAACGAAGTTCAACCCAATCATCACGTCGTGCGTCTCCACGACCTCCGCGTCCGACTTGTTTAGTACCGTCAATCTGCCCACCTGCAACCAAACGTAATAGCATCATTGATCCGTCGCACATCCCTGCAGGAAGGCAAGGAACGAGAAGGCCACAAACCGCCTTTCGGGGGTTTCCGTGATTCCTCCTGATCAGGTCGGCCAAGTACTCCCTCCGTTCCTTCGGCATCTTGTCCCCCATCGACTCCAAAAAGTGCACGGCCGGATCCTGCTGTGGTGGTGTCGTTTCCCGGATGAAATGGCGCTCCGGCGCCGCTGCAGCTGCCCTCATGACGGCTGTCGGCTGCCGGTGAACGGCAGGTGCGATGAGGGACGACGCTGGCGGCGCCGGCCTCACCGACAAAGGCGCCGGGTCGTCGTCCTCGGCGTCCGAGTCTTGGATCACTCGCCGTCGCATTCCACGGAATCCAAGGTGAGACTGCTGGCTGGACAACGAAGTCCGGCCTCGACTACACATCCCTTTTTGGGTCTGACAACATCGGAAGCCATGAACCTACCCAGCATGCACAATGCCCTCCTGTGGTCGCTACTACGTCCGTACGTCCTCTTCCCCTTTCTGCTGTTCCAACTCACCGTCCCAGGTTGCACCTCGCCCCCGCTCCTTGACCTGGAAGCTCGCCGCCCAAACCCTGCCGACTGCATCGACGCTGCGCCAGCGCAACGCTCGTGGCCTTCGACTCGAACGACGAGGACTCCTCGTGACTCGCCGGGCACCCTCAATGCAGTTGGGGATCAGGACAACGATCGAGTGCTCGGCGGCGCCGTCAAGGCGGTGGTGAAGGCCGCCGCCGTCGAAGACGCGGCTCGTCGACGGACAGGCCGCCGTGGTGTCGTCGACGGAGGTGGACGCCATTGTGATGTCGACGGCCACAAGCCCGACATCCGCTATGGGACCTCATCGGGCCGATCTTGACACCCGCTGGCGCGACCCCGCCGCCGCGGTGCGCGGCTCCATGCGTTTCTTACTTAACAATTCCAGCTTCCTCTTTTTCCTTGGAAGCTTGTTCACCCGCTTTGTCTCAGCCGGCGAGCTCCCGCGGTCAGACTGGGTATAAGAGCTTCACCCGCACATGAAACCCGGCGGCTGCGCGAGGGTGCTTCTACGCCTATTACGCTCTAGCAGCCTTCCACGATAGCGGAGCTCGGTCGCCATGAGCATTTTGCAAGAGAAACGTATGTAGTGGTTGGGAAGGGAAGAATGCGTTGGTGAGGAGGCTTGACAGGTTCGGTTAAGGAGGTTGGTGGCAGACAACAAGGCCAGATCCTCCTCGCGCTATTGCAACTGACAAGAACGAAACACAGAACGTAGTTGATGAAACAATTCGTATGCAGGTATAGCAGTGTACGATCAGCATTCAACAATATTTTGCAAGCCCATCAAAAATGCAGTTCGACATATATAGAAGGCAATGGATACATTGCATGTTTATTCTCCAAACCAGAATGCCCATGGACTCTTGGAACTTACGCTTTCATCTGGTCGCCGGTGTGCTTGCTGCGGACGCCCTCCACAATCCCCTATGTGTCCCTATGTTTATGACTTTTCCCGCCGATAAAAACAACATAGTAATTCACTCCAAAAGAAAGCAAATAGGTACCCGTACCACTAACGTGACTGTAACATCGACAAGCTTCGCAGGGTGAAACGTCAAAGAGAATACCTTGGAGTGACCTACTTCAACTCTTCCTGCAATCCTTATGGTGATGTCATCCATAGATCCGATCCCGTCTCAATCACGCGACAACACTCACAGAAGATCGTAGCGACAAGAGTGAATGCTGTTATCTGCCTCCTCAACATCTAACCGTAAGAACTCGTCGCGTGCCCCGCCTTCCATCACGCCGTTTGCCCGTCCGCTATCATCCCACCGCGCAGCGTCAGTTAGACTGATGCAACCTTCCGGGGGTGACGACGCCCGGATGAGGGGCGAGGGTGTGGAGATGCGGTTGACGTCGATTGTATCGGCCAGGATACGATGGCCGCCGAGACGACAATCGGAACAGGGTCAAGACCTCGTCCAACGCCGCACCCTTTCTGTCGGCATTCGCGAGAACCCGCCCGCCGTCCAGGCGGATACCCGCATTGGTCCTCCGTCCGCGTGCGCGAGCTCCAGGACTTAACCCGCGGGTGTCCTCACGGTGGCAATGGCTGGCTCCGTCGTCGTCTTGTGTGGATAGCGCCGACCTTAAACTTAGCACCGGTTCAACTCAATGATAGATCCTTTGGCCACCCGCAAAACAACAAACCGCGGCCAGCTCGCGACGCGTAGGTGATCCTCTTGAAGATCAGTGGACCTTGAGACGTTGAGAAGGTCAACGGCATTTCTCAACCTACGATCAGCCAGTTGCCCGATCTCGGCTTCACGGGGCCAGCCGACCTTCCACGATTCCGTCTTTCTCCCTCCCGCCCTTCCCGAACCAGTCCGGCGGGTTGGACCGCATTGACAGCATGCCCGCCAACTACGTCCACGATGCTCTCAATCTGTACATCAGCGAGCAGACCTTCACCTTCGAGCCGCTATACTCAAACCCGAACGTCCAGCGCCAGACGCTCGTGATCGCGCGATCCTCGGGGGTGATCCAGCTGAATGCGCCGCCGGCGCCGACCCTGAGGCAGGAGGAGGTGATCACGGTCCATGGCTGCATTGGGATTATCAGCCTGAACGCTGGTACGAGTGTTGATCTGGAATGCGGGGGGGTGCATGCTGACGCTGCGTGGTAGGCGATCATCTGATCGTGGCGACGGATCGTGCCCGGGTGGGGAGGATTAAAGGCCAGGACATCTTCAAGCTCACGGGCCACAAGATCATCCCGTTCGCGACGTCCCGGCTGCACCTGTCGGAGTCGCAGGTCAGCGATGATCAGACCTACTTGCGGCTTGTCGGTGGCCTGCTGGATACGGGCTACTTCCTGTTCTCGTACGGCTACAACCTCACACACTCGCTTCAACGGCAAGCGAGTCTGCCGAAGGATCAGCCGATGTGGAAGACGGTTTGTGGCTGCTTTTGGTTTAATGTACTAGCGCGAGTGCTGATGATAATGGGAAGGCCGATGATCGATTCTTTTGGAATCGGCACTTGCAGAAGAAGCTGATCGAGGTGACGGAAACAAGAGGCGACAACAATCTCAGTAGCTTTATCCTTCCCATCATGTGCGGCTGTAAGTACTTGATCGTTTCCCGGTCGCGGTGGCTTGATCATAACTGCCATCAGTCGCTGATTTTAGACAAACAACCGCGAACGACAAACCTCTGACACTCGGCTTGATATCGCGGCGAAGTAAATTCCGGGCAGGCACCCGGTTTAACATGCGCGGTGTCGACAACGACGGGAACGTGGCAAATTTCGTCGAGACCGAGCAGCTCTTCGTTGCGGAATCCGGCCACATCGCCTCATACGTGCAGACGCGCGGCTCTATGCCCATGTTCTGGCAGCAGATCGTCAACGTCAAATACCTCCCGAAGCTGGTCATCGAGGCCAACCCAATGACTGTTCGTACCTAGGTCCGCTTTTTTATGATGGAGCACGAGAAAATTAACCTTCCACCCGTGTAGGCTGAGGCCTTTAAGCGACATTTTCTTTCGGACGTGAAGATCTACGGCCCCGTCATCGCCGTCAACTTGATCAATAAGAAGGGCTACGAGGTTAAACTGGGTGACGAGTTCGCCCGCAACGTCCGCGTCCTGAACGACCCCCGCATCCGATACATCCACTTCGACTTCCATCACGAGTGCCGCAAGATGCGGTGGGACCGCATCTCCCTCCTGGTTGACCAGATGAACTCGGATCTCGAGAAGCAGGGCTATTGCATGGTGAACGAGCAGATGCTGCTGCTGCGCGAGCAGACTTCGGTCGTGCGGACGAACTGCATGGATTGTTTGGATCGGACGAACGTGGTGCAGAGTGTGCTGGCTCGGAGGATGCTAGAGGAGCAGCTGAGGTCGTTGGAGTATTTGGATGACGACCAGACTATGGCCATGAATGAGCATCTGGAGAAGACATTTAAGACGATGTGGGCGGACAATGCGGACGCGGTCAGCATGCAGTATTCGGGGACGGGGGCGTTGAAGACGGACTTTACGAGGACGGGGAAGCGGACGACGGAAGGGATTGTAAATGATTTCTTGAACTCGGCGATGCGGTATTTGAAGAACAACTATTACGACGGATCGCGGCAGGTGAGCCTTTCAATAGGGTCGTGGCCGAAATTTATTAACCTGGCCGTCAAGGATTCGTTCGATATCCTCTTGGGAAAATACGTCGTAAAACCGACAGCGAAATCACCATTCTTCCAAACCCGCCCTCTTCGGGCAATACTACTACCCATCGCCGTCCTCTTTTGCCTCTTCATGACGCTAGTCACGTTCGTTATGCCGCTAGGTTGGTTTTGCTGATATTGCGCTATGAAAGTATGCTGACCGGCACTAGAACTCACGACATTCCACTACATCCAAATCCTCTTCTGGATCGGTGGCGCAGCCGCCGCATGTCAACTGATCATCCTCTTTGGGCGGGATTTTGTCGACAGACCACGGCTCGTCGGTGGGGCGTGGGAATCCAGTAAGCTGAAATAATAGCACGTAATAGAGTAGGGAGTCAAAAGGATTTTGGATTTTAGAAGAGGTGTAGTGTAACCATTGACGGGAAGTATCGGTAACAATCGATATGACGTTCAGGAACGAGCTACATAAATAGAAGTACAAAAAACGCAGAGATTTCATGAAATACAACTTGTCAACAATGCAGTGAGCAAACTCGGCTTCAGATATCAAATAGCCAAAAATAAATGAAAGGGGGAGGGGGGCAGGAGGGGAACGGGGGGTGATAACCAAATGCGGTTTATCCAAAGATGTTGGAGTAGCCGCCGCCAGGCGGGGCTAAAGCTCTACGACCCTTCCGCCTGGAGGTCGCCCTGTCGAACTCATTCGGCCCGTCATCGCCGAAGACGATCGTGCTCTCGTGGTTCATGCGGCGGATGGCCGGCGTCGGCGACGACGAGATGCTCGCCGGTGGGCTCGGCAACACATGCTCAACAATGCTGCTGCCATCCGACCCTGTGTGGTCCATGTCGACCGAGAGCTTCTCAATAGATGCGGGAAAGTCGTCCTCTACCATCTTCTCTAAATCCTCTTCCTTCTTCTCCTCCTCCTTTCCGTCCTCCTCAATTTGCTCCGGTGCCGCCACCAGCTGTACCGCCTGGACGAGCCGCGCCACAGGCTGAGGCAATCGCTCAGGTAGGGAGCCGAACGAGATGCTGGAGCGACCGCCGACGGGCTGCGCGGACCTTCTTTGCGACGTCGACACGCCGCCGTCGTCCTCGAACGAGAACGAGGAGTCACCGCCGGGCGACTGGGACGGGCGCCTGCGCGTTACCATGAAACCATTAACACCTGATCACGAACGTGAGTTGATCCCCCACCCGCATACCTCTCAAAGTACTTCTTCACCTCCCCACCGCCCGCCAAATCAATGGAGGCATACCCTCCGGGGCTTTGCAACGTCCGAATAGAAGCCTGGCTGAACGACGGGCCCGCGCCGGCGAGGCTGATGCTGCTCTCCCCGCCCGTCCGCTGCAGCTGCCTGATCGAGGGGCGAACAGGGGAGGACACAGGCTCGTCCGTCAGGAGCTGCGGCGAAGAGGGCGGCTGGAGGTTCTTGAACCTCACTTCATCCGGAGCCCCATCGTTGGAGATGATGTTGTAGGAGCTTTCCTTTGCGTAAGTCCGTCGTCCTGCAAGTGATGGCCTCTTAGGGACAGTGCCTCTTGCATGCAAATAGCGCCCGCACAAACCCTTCGGAGTGGCCGGCGGCTCGGCGGCCGGATCATAGCCAAAAGAGAACGAGGATTGATGGTGGTGGCGGGCGGTTGAGGGCTTCCCCGCGGCGTGCATGTCGTTGCGCGGTGGAGGTTGGAGCTGTCAGGAAGAAGCAAATGAAGAGGTTTGTCACCCAATGAAATAGCGGGAATCCATGCTCAATCGTTGATGATTAAGTGGCCAGTGAAGCAACTACAGGCTTGTTTCTGTACGAATACAACAGACTGCTGATCCCCTATTTACAGCTCCAGATCCAGCAGCTCCTCATCGTCGCCGTGAGCTACATGGAACGCCGAGCTCGCCAGCTTTGATACATCCATAGCTAGCAATACCTGCGGCTCCGACGATTCTGAGCAGGCAAGTCAGCTCTTAGTTCGCAAGCAATGTTTTTGAGAAACGCACCTTGATAATCCTGTGTCGCTGCAACGACCTCCGTCTGGAACAGCAGACTTCGCTTCATGTGCGCATCCTGCGGGATGGGCGGGTATATGATCGGAAATCCAGGAGGTGGTGGTGATGTGTATTTGCCGAGCCGGTGAGCGTAGGAGATGATCTCGGCGTTAGGAATCGTTTCTGTTAGCGAAGGCCCGTTAGCATCGCAAACACCATCTTTGCAATTGATATGGCAAGGAACACTCAACTGGTATTGGCTTGCTTCATTAATCGCCGCCGTTCCTCCGCCTCGGCGAGAACCGAGTCCAGCTTCTTCTCGGCCTGCTTCAGCTTCTGGACCGTGTCCATGATCGACAGGTTGACGGTGTGGATAGCCGCTTTGGCGTTCACAACCCGCTGCAGTAACACGTGGTTTTCCTGCACTGCACCATAACAACAATAGTCAGCAAAAGTCTCGCGCGTGTATGTTGCTTCCAACCTTGATCAACAAGAGAAGTTATGCGCTTTGTCGAGTCCACGACCTTCTCCAAACATGTCGCCGAAGAATCCTCGGGCGCATCCGCATTAAAGCTCGTTGATAGCTCGTCCAACAGCTCGACAAGCCCCTTTAGCTCTGGGATCAACGGTCAGCGAGGAATCAGCGGAGGTGCCAATACCGTTTTCCATGTCATTGGGCTGGAGTGACAATTGACGATCGTGAATCGGACATCAAGGATCGGAATCGTCAATAAGGATCAAGCGAGGCGGATGCATTCGGGCTGACGACGACTGGGGAACTGCGACTACTGCGATGGACACCATCATCCAAGGTCTCCGAGTCGAGTTCGAGGCGGCCTTCAACAGTGAGTTTCTCGCTTTCTTTTTTCTGATCCATTAATGCCCAATGCGAAAACAAGAGGTTCAGTACGCCTACCAGCAGCTGGACCTGGAGTTCAAGGACTGTAAAACGAATCTCCTGAAAACGACGACGAAGTTGAAAAGGTTTGCGTGCAGCAGAGGTGACCCATGTTAACATGTAAAAGACTTCAAAGGGATTTGATTGAACTACAGAATGATGCAGACGCGCTTGCTTTAGCAAAGGAGAAATTTAACGCAGAGTATGAGGAAAGGGTGAAGAAGATACAGGGGTTGGAGGCTCGCATACTCGCTTGATTGGTTACGTGTAGTGAGTGGCACGAAGGAGGAATAACACGCATTTTGCCGAAGCTAAGTCGCAAAGGTGCCTTCAAATTCTCTGCCCGAAAGCCCTTTCAACGCGAAAGCGGCCGTCCGCTGCGATCCTGTGCGCTCGAGTTTTTCCAGCTCGATCGCCTTTTCCTTGATCGAATCGCGCAGTCTATTAATCTCAGCGTCGAGGCGTTTCTGATCTTCGTAGATATTTAGTTATGCGACGCGTAAGTCATCCACAAACCTTGCTCCAGCATTTCCTTCACCGCATCCGGCCTCATTTTCATGATGACGCCGCTCGTGTTCACCCACAACCGTTTCGTCGAAACTTTACAAATAACGAACAAGCATCAGCAGGTTGCTGAGTGCGATTACTTTGCGCCTTCCTACCAGATTTTCGCCGAAACGTTGCCAACGCCTCGCGGTTCTCATTCCGCCTCCGGTCCAAATCCACGATCAGGCGCTTATTCGTCAGTATATCCTCCGCGATAGCCTAGCACGCCGTTCAGCCGGTGTCGATACCGCTCCTCGTCGCAGTCCGCACACCTCAATCTGCTCCTGCTGGGCGAAGACATCCGCCATTATTCGTCAAAACCTAGTGTGCTTCCCTAAGTCCATCAATGGCTTTCTCGACAAGAGCGAACATCAGGCTTCCGCCCGAGGTCAACCGCATCCTGTTCATCCGGAATTTGCCCTACAAGATAACGCCTGAGGAGATTTATGATCTATTTGGGAAGTACGGCCCGCTAAGGCAGGTTCGTCTGGGGACTTCGCCGGACACGAAGGGGACTGCATTCGTAGGTTCGTATTTGGACTTTGGCTGGCGTGAAAGCTCCTTGTTGATAGTTTTGCTCCAGTTTATGAGGACATTTTCGACGCAAAGGCTGCATGCGATCATTTGAGCGGATTTAATGTTATGGGAAGATATCTGATCGTGTTATACTTCAGGTATGCCCTTGCTCGCTCATTTTTCTCTTTCGGTGTAATCGAATTTAATGCGAAATCCTCTCACAGCCCAACAAAGCAATCCACGAAAAATTTATCAAAAAAGGTTAGGTGCCAACCACGCCACATGCAATTGGAGAAGAAAGCTAACGTATAATGCAGGAGTCCGATTTAAACGATATGAAGCAAAAATATGGCATGGATTAGCGATAATGATCCCCGTGCCGCCCTTCTTGCCACCCTCACATACCGCCAAATTGCACATTTTGTATTTATGCATGATAGGATCCTGTCAATAAGCTGTCGTCTCGTCGAAATGTGGGTCGCAAAGGTGGCAACGTCGGCAATGCAGGCTCGACTATGCCAATGGAGACATTTTTATAAGCAAGCATTAAGCGATCGCTTAAGTTGATTTAGGGCTCTGCAAACCAGTTGATTATCCTGTCTTGCCTCACTCATCATTTTGCTTGGTGCTTGGATATATTCTAATGCACTGAATATCCGCTCGCAGCTAACAAAGACAAATAAATGAAAAAGTTGTTAACGTTACTGTACATGGCAATAGGAGATGTAGCTAAAATTAATAAATGCAGGAGTTCAATTGGAAGTATTAGGCAAGGACTAACTACAGTGATTACTTCCTTGTCCCTCTCGCCTCCCCCAAGCCAACCGCCCTTCCACCTTTTTGTGTTTGTTACTATGTTGGAATCCTGTCAGCAAAGGTCTCATCATCGTTGGTGTCGCAGAATTCCTCGTCGTCGTCCAGATGCGAGCTAAGATCGCATTGAAGTGTCGACAGGTCCAATAGGTCGATCTCGGACGTCCCTGTGACCTTGAATAGCGGTGTCATGGTCCCACCGCCACCCATGGCCTCGTCATCATCATCCCCCACATTATAAAGCTGCTCACGACCAGGCTCCCCGCGGTGTGTCCCGCCCTCTGTGTATTCCGTGTACGACGCCTCAACGCTCGTCGTCCAGTCCGCGAACGTCTCGATGATGTCCCGCAGGATGTCGCGGGAGAAGGCGATGTCGTGGCGGGCTCGAAGCAGCTGGGACGACTTCACGCCTGTGCTGTGGGGCGTGAAGTTGAGACGGTGAGGGAGGCGAGGGTCCCCGCCGTGATTCACATCGTTCATGCTGGCGGAGAAGACGCGGGTCGGGGATGATAGGACGGATTGAGGGTTCGGCAGTTTTCCTTTTCGAGGCGGTGACTTCGGGGACGATGATGAGAGGACAGGAGACCCTCGCAATGTTCGATCATCATCGGCCGACGCGGAGCAACCCAGCATGCCCAGGAACTCCTCACACGACGTCAGGTTCTTCATGATTTGAGTTGCCTGGTCATTCATCCCGGACTGTAGTGAATGTGCCGAAGTGATAATCATCGAGATAATCTTGTCCCCGTTTGTCGCATCATTGAATCTGAACGTCCTTTTGCGTTGGGAATCCATTTCAGACTTCCCGAACACGTCCATTTTCCGCTTAGGTGCGTTCGGGAACCCAGCGTCCAAGCTGGTTTCCGACAACTTCACGTCCGCCAGCTTCCAGTTGGACGAGTGGATACCGTACTGCAGTGACTGTAGTTTCGTTCGGAGGATCTCACTTTCCCGAGCGGATCGTGACAAAAGCTCCTCTAGGGACATCCGCTCGTTTCGAATGATCGTGGACTCCTTCACCATGCTCTGAATTTTAATTAGAAGCGTCTCCTCCCTCGCCCTCGCCGCCTGTAACTGCAGCTCGAGTTTGGATACAGTCTGATTCAGCTCGTTAAATGCTCCCTCCTTGCCATCCAGCGCCAAACGCACTGCCATTGCCGCGTCGTTCCCACTTCGCCGGATGCGTTCAGCCACCTCCTCCATCTTCCTTCGCAGCTCTTCCTCCAGATTATTAATCCTTCGCTGCTTCGCCTGCAGCTCGTCATTCTGCCCGTCCACTTTCCGGCTCAGCTCCATGCATTCACCCTTCACATCCTTCAAGAGCATTTCGACGTCCTCAAGCTCCGCGATCCTGGTTTTGGACTTCTGGAGCTCGAGAGCGAAGGCCCGACCGTTCTCGTTGGCGGCGTTAAGCAGCTCCTGAAGCTTCTTCTTCGCCTCATTCGTAGACTCATTAAGGTGTTGTTTGTAGTTCCGATCTGACTCCAACTCCCTGCACTTCTCTTTGGCGGAGTTCAGCTCCGCCTGCATTTCGATCGACAACCCGCGCAATCGCTCGATCTCCTTATGCAGCTCGGCCGACTCCGTGCCTTGTCGGGACGCGTCCTTGACGTACGACTCACTCATCTTCTGCATTCGCTCAAACACGCTCATAAACTGGTTCTCAACGCCAACTTTACTCTTCTCCAACGTCTCGCACTTCAGCCGCATCTCCGTGAAGCCAAGGACGGCTTTATCACGCTCCGACGTAGCCTCATCCAACTGCTTCCGAATTGCCCCAAGCTCCGATCTCAGCGCGTCGAACTCCGCCTGGGTGTCCTTTAGCTTGTCGCGGAATCTCGTTTCTAGCTTCTTTAACGTGCTCGATGCCGCGACCCGCTCTTGCTGTAACATTGCAGACACCTCCTCAAGCTCCTTTGACTTGCCCCGCTCCACTTCCATCTCGCACTGCAGCTTGTCGAAGTTAGACGTTATGGTGTTGATCTTCTTCAGTAGAGAAACGAGCTTGACGTCCTCGATTTGATGCGGCAGAAGATACGTCGGACTCCGGTTGTCGGCGGTAGAGAATGCTGTCGATACCGAATTGATCAATTTCGTGACTTCATCCACTGTAAACTTCAGCGCCGCCATCTCCTTTGACTTCTTGGAATCCATGGCCTCGGATCTTTTAAGCTCGGTTTCCAAGCCTTTCGCCTCCCTGGCAATTTTGGCTGCCTCGTCCCGGAGTTCAAGGTACTTTTTGTCGAGCTCGTTGTACATCGCCATGCGATGCTCTAACGCCGCTGCCTCCCTCTCGGACATCTGGACGCGATTTCTTAAAGCCGACGCCTCTTCCTCTACGAGCTTGCTCGCGGCGGAGACCGACACGTTCCGGATCTCGGCCTCCTGAAACGCGTCCGACAGTGTACGTATCTTCTCAGACATGGTCTCGTTCTCGAACTCGAGCTGCTTTATTCGCCTCTTAAACAACGAAGCCGCCTTCGACTTTTCACGGTATTCCATTTCGATAAACTCCATCTTCTCCTTCAGAACGTGGTTCTCCTTCTCGTACCGCTCCTTCGTCGCCTGCGTCTCTTTCTCCAACCTCTCGACCAGCTCCAAGCGGTTCTTCAAAAGGCGTTCCTCTTGATCCTTCCGAGCCTTTATGTCTGATACCTCCATGTCTAGTTTCTTTTTCAAGTCCCCGTTCTCCGCCAACAGCTGTTCTTGCTTTGCTTCGGCCTCATTTCTGAGTCTTTCCCTTAGCTCCCTCACTTCTGCCTTGGCAAGTTCGGCCTCCTTTCTCATCAATTCCTTCAACTCCGCGATCTGCTCGGCCTTCTGCTCCTTTTCTTCCGCGTGCTCCTTTCGAGACAACTCGTGATTCCGCTCGGCCTCCGCAAGTTTCGATTCGGACCGCTCTGCCCTGAGGAGCAGCTTGTGGGCCGCGCTCTCATGCTCCTCCAAGGTCTCCTTCAGCTTTTTTACTTCTGCCTGCAGTTTAAACACCTCCTCTTTCCGACGATCGAGGTCAGTCACGTGCGTCGCGATCTCCCGCTGGTTCTTCTCCAAAGTGTGATTATGTTTTGCGATCATCTCCTTAAACTTGGCGTGCTCCGATGCGAAGCGCTTGTTGGCCTCTGTGAGGCTTGCGTGCTGGGAGCGCGTTATCTCGAACTGTTTTGTTAGCTCACGGTAATTCCGATCTAGCGACGCCGTTTGCTCCTGCTCCCGTGACTGTTCAGACTTTATCTTCGCGAGCTCCTCGCGGGTCTTCACGAGGTTTTCCTCCGACAGCCTGCCTTCGACACGGAGCTTCTCCGCCTCCTTTTGCGTCTGTATGAGCCGCTCCGCCTGGTTCGCGAGCTTGTGGCCCAGCTCCGCGATTTCGATGTCCCTCTTTGACAAGATTTGATACCTCTCTTGAACCACCTGCTCAAGATTCGATACGGCGCGCGCCTGCTCATTCCTCGCCGTTTCGAGTCTTCCAATCTCATTCTTCAGGGCGCTCCGCTCGAGCTCGAGCTTCCCTATAGCCGTCTCCTTCTCTTTGACGACATCCTCTCTTTGGCGCAGCTGATTGTCTTTCTCTTTCAACACAAGGGCACTCTCTTTAACATGGGCCTGCGAATCGGCAAGGGATCGCTTTAGGTTTTCATGAGCCTGCAAAGCCTTTTGCTTGAAAACCTCTAACTCCCCCGCGAGCCGTTGCTTCTCGCTAGCCTTTTCCATCTCCAAATTCCGAATTGAGTTGTCGCGGTGATCGATTTCGCTTTTGTGGGTCATGTTTGTGCTCTGAAGAAGCGTTTCCATTGCCTGCACCTTCACCCTCGCCTCCTCCTGAGCCTTTGACAATCGAAACTCAAACTCCTGCTCGGTCCGTCCCAATTTCGCCTCCGTCTCCTGCTTCGCAATATTGAGCCTGGACTGGCCTTCTTCAACGGCCGTGCGACACCTCTTGTCAAACTCGTCCTTCATACGCGACATTTCGGTATTCAAAGCGGTAATTTCGTGAGACGTTTGAGCTTTCTCCGCCGCCCGTTCGGCGGCCAAAGCAGCCTTCTCCGCCTTCCGCTCCGCCCGCTCGCGCTCCACGGCTTCCTTCGCCTCCCTCTTTGCCTTCTCGATCTCGGCCTCCTTTTCACTAATCAGAGACGATTTTCGCCGCTCCTGCTTCTCCATCTCAAGCTTTAGGTCCTGGACGTACGCCTGCACCTTTGCCAGCTTCTCGGCCTGGTGCTCGCGGTCCTTAGAGGTCTGCTGGAGGTCGATCTCGAGTTGGTCGATGTGGTTCTGCATCGCAACCTGGCCCTTCTCCATTTCTAATACCTTCTGATGCTGCTTGTCCCGTTGCTTCTCGACCAGCTTCCGGGACTCCTCGGCGCGGAGAAGAATTTCCTTGGTCTCCCGCGCCTGCTGCTCGGCATGGGACAGTTTTGCCTCCGCGTCCTTCAACTTTTCAACGACCTCACGGACCTCCTTCATCCTCTCGGCGGCCTCCTGCACGTTCCGAACGCTGTTGATGCCAAGAACGGACTTAATCAAGTTCGGCTGTGACTGCTGTTGCTGCTGATGCTGCTGCCGCTGGTCCACGTCATTCACCTCCAGCTTCTTTGGTACGGGCTCCTCATTCTTCGGCAACTCCTTCTGGACGATCCTTTCGACCGTGCTCCCCTCACTTCTCTTTGGGAGCTCTTCCTCCTCATCGCTGGCGGCGAAGTCGAGGTCGAAATCGATCTCCGACGTTTCGCTCAGGTGCTTCCTGCGTACGGCCGCGTCCGCAACGCTTTTGTACGCGTCCAACCAGCCCATCTTGGCGTGTTTAGAGCTCGCGGAGAGGAGGAAGCGCTTCATTGGCGGGCCGGGGCTCATTGGACTGGCTGCCGTCGCGCCGGCTGGCAAAATCTCGATTTCAAATAGGGAGCCTTGGTCGCCCTCCTCCGAGACGTCGCTGACGCGGCAGTTCCGGAGTGAGGACTGCTCGATGAGGTGGTACTTGTCACGCCAATCCTTCCGCGCGAGCATGATGAGGTCATTGAAAAGAAATAGTCTGCGGGGTTTCCGGATGTCACGGGCCATCAGATGCACGGTCTCCTCGCGGATGAAATAGCGCGATGGAGCAACGAGGTTTATCTTGTCCACAAAGTTGGTCTGTATCTCGACAATTTTCCGGACCGACTCGGCCGACCGGGCGCCGTTGTTCACGACCTGCAAAATATTTTGAATAGTATCGAGAGCCTGAAGCAGAACCGCGTAGTCGCGATGATCCTCGTCCGTGTATTTGATAATTTCCTTAATAAGCAGAGGGTACTTGCATATTCGTTGGATTGGCTTGATCAGAAAGCTGCCCAGATCAAGATTTCTCGTGATAGGGTTTTTACAAGTTTCCTGATAACTTCAGTTACGTTGGTCGAAACTTTGATCTCACCTCAAGGAAATGGCGAAAGCTCTTATTTGTTTGTGACAAGCTTTGGAGGCGAGCAAGCGAAACGGAATGATTTCCGCAGTACTGAGAATAGCTGGCAAAGCTTTCGCTCTAATAATTACGTAAGCGCCACAAGAAGCCCAGCCATGCTACCCACCATGTTAAGAAATACGTGGCCAACGCCCTCAACAACTGGATCGATTGCCAGCTTATCTTCAAACTGTTGCAGAAACTCCTATTTTCATGTGTCATTTACGTTAAGCAGGCGCGCACGCTTTACCGAGTTAATAATATGCAGCTCGTCCACGTTTGAAAACAACGCGTCAACATTCTTGCTCGTGCCAAACTTCAACTCGGTCATTGGTCGCATAAAGAGCTAGGGAGCCAACATTAGCAACGCTGCCAAGCGTAAGAGCAATTAAACTTACGTCAATGATAATCTTGAGGTCACGAACATAATCCCTCTCCGTTACGATCAGCTCCCACACCGTCGTCATGCGCTTCTTCTCATTCGCCCCCATGGCCTCATAAACGTCAGACGCGAGGCGATCATGCCACTAAAGAGATAGTAAATAAAGGACATATGAAGGCACACTCGACAATCACCTCGCTTTTCTCCTGCGCGAACGAGCTGCTGGGCGCAATCATGATGGGGCTGGGAAAGCTTGGTGCGCTGCTGGCCCTTTTGTGCACAATCTTGCTGATCCTATTTGCTGGGTTTGCCTGGATGAGCGAATTCCTGCTCTTTAGGTGGGGCGCCTCGTGCACGGTCTCGAGCGAGTAGCTAGAGTACTCGCTGTGGAGCGGTGGCGGCGTCGGCGTCGGGGCGGGCCCAACGATCGTGTTGGGTTGTGCCGAAGACTCTTCTTCGTCCTCCTCGTTCGGGTTCTGGAGCATGTTGACTGAGGATTTGAAGGCCACGTTTGGCGTGCCAGGTGCTGACATGGAGCGTGTCCGGCCCTTCTTCAAGTCGACAGCAATGTTGACGCCGGGGGAGGTTGCCTTTTTCGGTACGAGGCGCTTGTACCACGACTTCCGGTTGCCGTGCTCAGGCGGTGTGGGGCTGACGCTACCAGTGCTCGAGCCATCGTCGTAAGGCGGGTGAGGTGATAGGGAAAGCGGGGAGGATGGTAAGCTCGTCGTCTTCACCTTAGACGCCGTGTCGACAGACAAGGGCTTCGACGAGGCCGACGCTAGGTCTGGGATAACCTCGACAGCAGTAGCAGGGAACCAACCAGACATTGGTTCCTTGCCGCCGAGGTTCGTCATGCCGCGCCACCACCCGCCTTCGGGGCACTCCAGCACGACGACAACGTCTCCAGCGTGCAGCTCAAGCTCGTCCGCCTTCTCCCTCGCGTACGATTCCCGGCATGAGACCTTCGTCCCCGGCGTGATTCTCGCGCTCTCCGACGCCAGACTCGACTCAGACTTGGGCCGGGAAATGGGGCCATCAACCAGCTTCTGACCCGCCCCGCCTGCGACGCCGTTACCGGCCGAGTCGTCCGAGATAGATTCTACATTAGTGGCCGGGAACCATCCAGATCTGGGCTCCTTTGCGCCCAGGTTCGTCATCCCCCTCCACCAACCCCCCTCCGGCGCCTCTAAAACTACCACCAGGTCCCCCTTGTGCAAATCAACCTCGTCGGCCTTCTCCCGCACGTATGAGTCGCGGCAAACGACCTTCGTCCCTATCGCAACGGAGTCGGACGCCTTCACCTCCTGCACGGCGTCCTTGAACTCCCCATCCTCAACATCTTCCGGCTCACTCGTCAAAGCCACCGCGTAGTTTGCGCTCTGAGACGCGGGGTTTTCCGCCGGCACCTCCCACGTCTCAAGTTCGACGTTGCTCGACGGGAAGAAGCCGGACTTACCGTTGCTCGGCCCCCACGATCGGTTGGTTCCCTTCCACCAATACTCCTCCTCCGTTGCTGGCGTGACGTCAAGCTCAACAATATCGCCAACCTGTAAACGAACACCTTAGCTTCTTCCATACGCGAAATCCCTAACCTCCAGTTCAAGCTCCTCGTCGTCTCCAGCCTGATGGGACTTTAAAACTCGAAGTGAAGTTCCGGGTTTTAGGCTTGTAGCAACGATCGGAGGTCTCTTCGCACGCTGATCCCCTACAAGAGTACGCGGGAGAAAATGAGTGCACGTGTGACGATGTAATTAATAATTACCGGCGGGCTGCACCGCGGCGGCATGCACTGCGACGGGTTGTATCGCGACGGGCTGCGTTGCCAGCCGCTGTGTTCCAGCAGGCTGTATTGCAACGAATTGAGTTGTA
Source organism: Irineochytrium annulatum (assembly GCA_027600665.1). Taxonomy (NCBI): domain Eukaryota; kingdom Fungi; phylum Chytridiomycota; class Chytridiomycetes; order Chytridiales; family Chytridiaceae; genus Irineochytrium; species Irineochytrium annulatum. Next base: position 27,338 of record JADGJL010000042.1, read on the forward strand.
ATAGGCTCCTTAACCTCGGAACCAGCAGACTCCGGTGCATTGCTGATCTCAGAGAGCTCCAGGATCGAGGTCACCTCGACCTTATCTTCCTTATCCCCTGTGGAACTAACGGCTGACGCGTTGCTTTGAGAAACAACATCCGAGACCGACTTCTGCAACTTCCTCGTCGGTGCCGGTGAGTGCATCGACAATGCTATCGAATTTGCTAATGACTTTACCGAAGCCGCCTTCTCAGACTTTGCAGCTTTGATCAACTCATTCTGATTTCCATTCTGATTCCCAGCGTCCGCCTTCTCCACCGTCGGAGGCGGATCCACGTTAGTCGGTGAGGTAGTGCCCACCAGCGCCTTCTTTGACCTCCCCAGCATCCGGTCTATGCTCAACGATCGCTTTGGAGACGGCCGTGGCGACGTCATCGGGGATGTTGGCGCCATGGGCATCGACGACGAGCTCGACTTGGATCGGACAATTTTGGGGACGGCCAGGGTGGATGAGGGGTTCGTCACGGGGTTAGAGTTCCTGTGGATGTCGGTCTTGTCGGCCCCATTGGTTCCAGGCTTCGCAACGGCGACGGAGAGGCGCTCCACGCTGGATGACCGCGACGGTGACGCGGAGGTTGATGCCGAGATCGATGAAGAGCCCGCGCCGCCGGCCGAGACGGGTACGGCCGAAGTCGGCCTCTTCTTCTTCTCAGACGCCGTCGACACCGGACGATCCTTCTCCTTTTGGGTCTCCCTCCGCGAAAGCGATGAAGTCGATCCGGCGGCACTCCCCGCGACGGATGCAGTCGACTTCCGCTCGGCGCCGGCGCCGGCCCCCTCCATATTGATGCAATGAGGGCCTGTTTACCAAACCGTCAAAGTTGGTAAGCCACCAACGCGATTGGCCTTCATTGAGCCTTGAACTGGAGAAGATGTGTAAAATCGTTCGACAAAGGTGACAAATTCGGAGATTGGTCCTAGCCGGTACTAAGATCAGTTGTCAAGCGAGTTGTACTGAAGTGATGGAGATTATCTTAGTAGAAATGGGATGGGAAAGTACTGAAGTTATGATTCGAAGGATCATTACACCAGCCGTCTTGAGTACAAACGCCTCCTCATCCATTGCCACATTGAAGTACTAATCGATCTGGTAAGTATGTTTGAGATTGAAATGGCTGTTAACCCAGCCATGCCACGTGGATAAAGCGCGAGCGCGGACATGACCTATATCGTTGCATCATTACACACTCGAGATCTGCCTCCCATTTGAGTACATTTCGTCCTTGAGTACTTGTCCTCGGACAGTGACTTAAAGCGGTGGCATCCCGCGTTGACATAGGTACAAGTCGACGTCCTCATATCCATACGTAGTAATCATAGGTGATGTCAGCTGGTGCTCCTTAGGCTATCAAGCAACGGTTGGTACGGCCATAGTTTATGGATGACTCCATCCATCCTACGTTTTGTGCAGGTTGCCGACGTCCTGAGGTTGGCGTGGAACAGCTGCGCATAGGGACTTCATGATGTACATCCTGCTTCAGCGAGCCGGTTTCTTTAATGCCGATGGGCAGCGTTCAGAGGAGCACCACTCCTTCTTGCACGCCTGAACCCTCACAACAGTCAGCCAGCAGAGCGTTAGAAGCGACGACCCCGAATCAAGGCTAAGAATCCGAAGTCACAATATACAACAATCCCTGGTGAAGAGGGAAGTGTGAATGATTATGACAATTCGCGTATTTCGATGGAATCTGAATGCGTTGGGCTTGGATGGGCTGTCCGCCCCGATATGTTCGACTTCGGGGACGGACATTGCTGGAAGTCAGGCCTCTTTCGAAGGCGCGCGACCGTCAAGCGTCCCCGGCCGGACTCAGAGCCGCAGTCCGACCCGTCGCAAACACGAAAGCGGAGAAAGAAGTCCAATACCACCACCTTCGACACGTTGCCGCCGTCGGATCGTGCCAACGATCACGGCGCCGTAGTGGGGAGAGATCAGGCGGACCGGCCTTTGTCGTTCCACGACCAATGGCGCGCGTTTATCCAGAAGGCGCATGTGACGCTCCTTCCGCTGCTTAACGTGGAAAAACGGACATTTGGCGACACCTCGCGGGATGACGACGGTGGAGTGATCGAGCCGGCGGATTGGATGAGGTTGAAAACGGACCCGGCGCACGAATGGCTCTTTAACCGCATTCACTCGAACGCCACCGATCGCTGCACGAAAGTTTTCATTCAGGGCCGACGGCACAACATCCCGCCACGCTCGACCTACATCGTGTCCGACTTCGATAGGGTCCAGCCCCTCTTCGGCAAGCTCGCTCCCTTCGACCTGATCGTTATGGACCCGCCGTGGTTTAACAAAAGCGTCAAGAGGAAAAGGAACTACACGGGGCTCGACGCGTACGAGCTGTTTAAGATCCCGGTGGACACGTTGGCGTCGGCGGGGTGTTACGTGTGCGTGTGGGTGTCGAACAACCCGAAGCTGATCACATTCGTCACAAACAAGCTGCTGCCAGCGTGGGGTTGCAGGCTGGTGGGGATATGGAAGTGGATTAAAGTGGACGTGGGCGGCGCGCTAGTTTCTGATATGGATGATCCGCATCATAAACCGTACGAGCCCTTCGTTATCGCTCAAAAATTTCGCGGAGAAGAAGGCGTGGGGACGTTGAGTCTGATCCCCGAGGAGCGCGCAGTTGTGTCTATTCCGTCGGCAGTTCACTCTCAAAAGCCTGTGCTTGATTCCATTCTCTCCAAGTATCTCAAGCCGGATGCGAGGAAGCTGGAGCTGTTTGCCAGAAACGCACTGCCCGGTTGGACATCGTGGGGGAACGAGACGTTGAAGTACAATGACGAGATGTTTATGGAAATAAAGACTTGATGTTACGAATAGCGATGAAGCATAATAATACGCATTTGATAATGACTATTAAGTTACACCACCCAGAAAGTGTTAAGCGGGAATAAGACGACTGGACAATAGTCCTTGTCACCCAAAAGCTGCTGCAGGTTCTCCTCCAAATGCTCGTCGTCCCCTCCTTTCGGGTTATTTGCCGCACCACCCAGCTTTGCGTATAGCTGGTTGATGATATCCCGCACCCGCTGCTCATGCTTCGGCTTAGCCTATCAAACGGTGAGCATCGTAAGCATGAGAAGGAAGAGCAGCATAGAAATCAACACTTACGCGAATAAGCATGGGTTGGAAGTCTGGAGGAAGGCCGTATCGGAGGATCGATTCAACGTAAAGCCTCACGACCTTCACATGGATCCAGCACGCAAAGACTTCCCCAAAGTTTGTCTTGCATAGCCGAAGAAGGGTAGTCTAACGCAATCCAATTAATCACCTTTCAGGGCGCGACAGCACGACGTACCAGCAGCTCCTTTTCTGACGCTCCTGCCTCAGCCAACTCCTTCTTTTCCGTCGCCATCTGTTGCTCGTTCCATTTGAAATCACGAACGACAAACCTAATTTACGAGTTAAAAACAACGGAAAATCAAATATTTTTACTTATGTTCTCGCGCCTTCAATGTGAACTCGTCCACGACGCGCTGGAAGAGAGTGACGTTGAACAAAACATAGTCGTCGTCCTCCGTGATTTTTCTGAAAGTTGTGTTACGCTCGCTACACGCCATAATTGTAGCCGTACATGGAAGAGCGAGGAACAACCATCTGCGTTAAACTCTCGTAAATGCCAAACCACTCCTTCTCTAGGGCTCTTTGCCGTTGATTAATAAAAAATCTTCCCTCCGCTAATTAAAAGAGCATACTTTGGGACGGCAACGAGGACGGTGGTGAGGTATTCGGAGTCGAGAACAAAGTGCTCCTTCTTTACAACGCCATTAAGGTTACGAACGGAAAGATTTCCGCTGAAATATAAGGGCAAGAATTTCAGCGCAATCATCAAAATTCGACATACACTTGTTTCCGTTGCATCGCTGTCAGCTGCGTCTTAACGGAGGAGTAGTTCTGCATTTTCGTCTTCATGAGGGCCTCGATCGCATTGACTTCCTTAAATCGTATTCAGACTTCATCTGCTACAACGAATGCAAACCTGCGTGATGAGATCCGTGATATCCCGTAACGACTTGTCTATCCGATACTTCATCGTGTTCCATTGAAAGCTTTTGAGGTATACGTCGATACTTTCTGAACGAAGTGAGACTATTTCCAAAATCTTGATGACAACATACTATCGTTGACAACAAGGTTATTTTGCCACTGCTTCAGATCGTTGTTAAGCAGCCCACGCATGTTCTCCGAGATCTTCAAGGCGACCGACTCGAAGGTTGCGTCCGTCTTCGCCAGATCATCACTGAGGACTACCAACGTGTCGAGCGTCCCGACCTAAGGAGATGTACAACGAGTAAGAGATCAGAATGTCATCGAATCAGGCAGCACCCCACGGCTTATAAGCCCCGCAGAACAGTCAAGCCTCGCGATATTAAAGAAGATCGCCGACAAGATCCGGCTACATTCCCACCCAATATTCGAGTAACCCCAAAAAAACAAATGCGGCGCGTGCATGCCTTGAATTCGGGCAGGTTGAACGGCTGCAGCTCCGCAAAGTCATTCGATTTTGACGCGATTTTCTCCCGCAGCGTCGCTACGGCCTCGGCCTTGGTCGGGCTTGCGGGCACGGACAGGTAGAACAGCGACGACATATCCGCGGCTGGGGAGGTTCACTCGTTCGATGCGATCCGCGCCGAGTTCGATTGATTGATCACTGGGGAAACTTTGACCTCCCCTTCGAGTTGGCAGCACTTTTTTTACCAACAACAAGCTTGCAGCGGGCGACGATGAGCTTCAACGACGAGGAGGAGGACTCGGATTACGATATGGAGGCCGGGGAGGGGGAGGAGGAGGACGTTGCGCCGACGGGAAGGAAGGCGCTGTTGGCGGCGGCCGCCGCGTCGGCGGGTGAGAAGGCTGATCGGCCCGCACGGGGGAAGGACGGGCGGAACGAAACCAAGAAGCCCGCTTCAAGAAACAAGCAGCGGGTGCTTACGCTGTCGTCAAGGGGGATTACGCAGAGGTACGGCCAATTAGGAGTTTGGAGTGGAAGCTTCGCCGGCGGGACTGACGTGCTCCGTTTAAGATATCGGCATCTGCTCCAGGACTTAATCACGCTCATGCCGCAGTCGAAGAAAGGTGAGGACGCGTGGCTTTTGGTCAGTTCCCCTCATTAGGCTTGAATGACTAATTTTTGGAAGATAGCAAGCTCGACTCCAAGAGCAAACTCCAGATCCTGAACGAGCTCGCAAACGACAACCAGTGCAACAATTGCATTTTTTTTGAGGTCCGAAAGCACCGGGATCTCTACATGTGGATGTCGAAGACGCCGTCGGGGCCTAGCGTCAAGTTCCATGTCCAGAATGGTATTCTCTGTCTTATCACTCGCATGTGAATGTTAATCACTGTGGTTGCAGTGCACACTATGGATGAACTCCGGATGACGGGAAACTGCCTTAAAGGTTCTCGGCCCATTCTTTCCTTCGACAGCAAGTTCGACACGGAGCCGCAATACCAGCTCTTGAAGGAGCTTTTCAGCCAAATTTTCGGCACGCCGCGGACATCGAGGAAGATCAAGCCCTTTATTGACCATATTTTGAGGTTTGCGCTTTCTCTTCGCTGATTTGCTTGTATGTTTCTTACGATACACTTAGCTTCTCCATCGTTGGCGACAGGATCTTCTTCCGGAATTACCAGATCGTGCACAAAGAGGGTGCGCAAAGGGGGGAGGAGGAAACGACGCTCGTCGAGATCGGACCGCGATTCAGCATGACGGTGATGCGGATCTTCAGTGGTAGCTTCGCGGGCGCGACGTTGTTCGAGAACAGCGAGTTCGTGAGCCCGAACGCGGTGCGGAGGGAGGAGAGGCTCGCGCAGCAGATTAAGGCCGTTAAGAGGACGATGAGCAAGAATGCGAAAGAGGAGAGATTGGGCAAGCCGGTGGAGGATCCACTTAAGCAGATTTTTGTGTAGTTGGGTGGCAGGTGGTGGTCCCTCTATTAATAATGAAGAACTCCTACGCACACGTAAATGTTCGGCAATCCAAATTACTCCTGCAGCTCATTACATCCACGTTTGTTGTCCCACAGCCTGCCGGGTTTTTTGTATTTTTTTCATTTTTTTTTTTTATTATTGATATAATAATCAAGACATGCGAAACTAAAACAAGCGGTCAATGATTTGGAGAGCGATACCCTTTTTTTAGTCCTTTCTTTGATTACATTGGTTTTCGATCACATTTTGATTATGAGCCCATATCCTCATATATCCTTTCTTAATAGAAACTCAACTGGGTGTTCGGTAAACATGCATTTACAGGATGATGTAAAAGTATTGTTAAGTAGAAGGAAGCTCAGTGCCCTAGAAAAATTTGTTGTTGTAACCGGATTATCAGTGGCCGAGTTGGAAATGGGCACCCAGGAGGGTCTTGATGACCACTCGCAGACACATCCAAATTGACGGTGGGGACTGCTTCATTAAGGCAAACCCCCGCCCTCTCGCCAGCGAAGATCAGCGTTGTTGCACTTTCTGCCTTTGTGATGTGATAAGAATATCCTTCGTCTAGCCTCACAGAAGGGTATACTTGCAAGGATGGTGTTGGATAAAACGGTTGATCTTGCATGAAAGCCGATTTCACAGGGAGCTCTTTCAGTTGAAATTGCGGCGACATAGGCCACATATGCTCAATCAGCTAACGTGCCCGCTTTGAACACCTTGCATAATTCAGGAGGGGCTCGTCAACGAATCCACCCCGCATCTATACGATTTAATTTTTTTTATTAAGCCAGCTACTTCTTCCGTTCTTTGCAAATCTGTATCTGCTGCCTCAAATGCGTCGCGTACGTCATAGCCGTCGGCCATACCTGCCCGATGTTATCCAGCACGGGCAAGAACAGCCCCGCAAGAGGCTCCAGCACACCCTGCGGCGTCGACCCCACGATCGGCGGTGCGCACAGCTGGACGTCGTACGGGTACCTATTCAGCAGCACGGTCGCGGCCGGCATGAGGAGGCAAGGGAAGATCGGGCTCGCGACTGCCTGCACGAGGGGGGGGCGGCTCGGCGACGGAGCAATCGGGTAAAGGAGGCGGAGAATGTGACATTGGGCGCGGTAAGCGGTCGCGCAAACGTCCGCGGAGGAGAAGGCGGCGGTTGAGGAGGGGTCGTGGGACAGCCGGAAGGTCAGGCCGCGGCTGGGCTTTGGGCCGACGGAGCGGTAGTGGAGGAGAACGACACCCATGAAAAAGAGCATGTTAAGGAGGACGACGGCGGCGGAGGGGAGGTCGGCGAAAGGGAATTGGTGCAGCAGCGGGGACCGAGCGGGCCGATTGAGCGCGAAGTCCTCCAAGGAGTCGATAATACGGAATTTGGGCGGCAGGGCCTCGTAAAGTGCCACGACGGCGCTGTGAAGCTGCTCCTGACCGAAGGGCTCAATCGCAAGTAAAGACAAAGCGTAGTTCTCCGTCACGGGGTTCGCACCGCGGCCGCCCTTGCCGTATCGAAAGATCTTGCGAAGAACAAAGCAGACCTGGACGAGATGAAGGGTCTCGGCGGAGTTGGAGAAAAGGTGGGCGGTCTGGCCAAGGACGTCGCCGAGGACGGTCGGGCTGCGCGGGTTCGGAAAGCCAGAAAAAATAGTGGGGTAAGAATCGGAGCTTAAAACTTCCATCCATCGATTATCGAGAGCGAGGAGGCTGATCTCGTCCTGGAAGTTATCGTTGTCCCCGGAAGATGCCATCAGGCCGTGCTCGTCCAAAAACGTTTGAAAGTAGTCGCTCTCGTTGATGAGCGGCGTTATCCCCGTGGACAAGCTAACAAATGTATCTATTAAGAACGAGGCCCACCAAACACTGGTGATTAACTTCCAGTTAGCGACCGTCATCACAAACGCGAACAAGGCACATAACAATACCGCTTTCGCTCTCGTCGCCCTGAATATACCTGAGGCTTAGGCCGCCCATTGTAGACCGAATAGAAATCGTCAGAGGTATTGGTAAACGGCATATCCAGCTTTTGCGCTAACCTATTTCTCCGCGCATCAGTCCCGCGCTATGCAACCCGAAACTTCCTAAGCAGCATTTACCTGCAGCCCATCCCATTGAACATCCAAGACCGCTGCCCCTTCTTTAACCCGAAATCGTTTATCGACAAAATCAATGTCGCCTGACACACTGGCACGGTCTCGAAGTTCCGAAACGCCTTGCTCGCCGTCGCGGGGATCAGCGACGCGGCGCGGTTCGAAAATATGTCGCTGGCGCGGTGTGGGGAGTAAAATGGCTGCAGAAAGAGGATAGGATGCTTGGAAAACAGACAACCGATGGAGTAGATAGCCGACATCAGCATCGGGTGGTGTTTATTCGTCGGCACCAAGTTCTCAAAAAATTGCCGCTCGTCAATCAATGGCAGCCCAGGGTGGAAGAAGGTGAAGAAGCTGTGGAGAATTTAGCAAGACAAAAAAGACAAAAATGCGGATAAATTCAGTGGAAACGTACTTTTTGATTAAGTGCAAATAAAAGTCTGACGGCACCTCCGGGAAGTCCGCTATCGTGAGCCCCTCCACCATAGGCGTTCGTTCGACCACGTGTACAGGAGCTATCGCAGGGCCAGCGTTTATATTCGTAAAAGGAGGAAAGAGCGATATGAAGTCGTGGTCGTTCTGAAGACCGCTGCTGCCGTGCAAGAGATCAGGCGCAATCTGAAGGCGCGTGGGGATGGGAAAGGTGGAAGGTGACCGGGGTAACGATAAATCAACACCTAGGGAAAAAGGCGTGTCAGCGCACCAATAGCCAACAAACGCGTCGAAAGATGTCACGCAATAAGAACCTGGGAACACCATGCCGCTTGTGGGGTCGAACAGCAGCCGCGGGTCAAGGTTGGAAAAATTGAATGCCTCGAACGACGGGTTGATGTTTGTCGTGTTCACGGAGCTGACGTCCCCACACGCCTTCGGGCTCTGGATGGCAAAAGACTTCGTTACAACTGACCACAGATCTTTCACGACGTCCGCATTCGTGTCGTCCGAGTTATCAGAGCGCGACGGCGACAGGATCGCGTTTAAAAGCGACGGTGACGTGCCGCTTCCACTCGCCGGAGACCTCCGCGTGAGCTGCTGCTGAAGCTGCTGCAGAGAGACCTGCTGCTGATGCTGAGGCTGCATCTGCTCCAGCTGCTGCCGCTCCAGCGGGCCCATGCCGAAGGAGGCCGCCGCTGTCGCCGCGGCAATGACGGCGTCTATCGGACACTTGCGCGTCGCGGACGCCGTGCTCGACATCGAGTCCTCCTCGCTATACTCCTCATCATCGGACTCCACAATACCCGAGAGCCCACCGTTTGCCGCTAGCACGGCACCCGAGGCCGACGGCCCACCGTTCCCTGCCTCCAAGGCGATCGAGCTACTCCCCGACACGTCCAGGTCCCTATTTTTCTTCGGGCCCCGTTTCTTGGGCTCGACCAGCATCGTGCATGGCTGTTTGGCCTTCAGGCAGTTGGTGCAGGAGGGCTGGAGAGCGTCGCATTTCCGCTTCTTGGCCCGGCACCGGTCGCAGCTCTGAGTCTGGCGCTTGCGCTCTCGGGCCGTCGGCTCCTTCATTGCAAGTCGGGGTTTGTCTGGGACTGACAGGCGGGGGTCGATGAAGTTGTCCAGTTAGCAGATCCTCAAGCCCTCAGTGAAAGCGGAAGAATTGCACATGAAGTAGGATCGCCGTCCTTTGCGATCCGGCGTCGCACAGGCTGGAAATTCCGGCCGGAACCAGCGGTTGTCGCGCGGGATCGTCCGACGTGATCGCCGGGAGCGGTTAAAACCATATTGAAAATGCATAGCCAGTGACATCACGAGATTTGGGCTATTCTGTTCACGTCAGGATGATGTTGAACGCATGATATGTTGCACTGCTGTAGTTAACGCGCAATCGCAGTGAAAGTTCTTTAACTACATTATGAAAGCAACCTACACTGGCAATAACAACACAGAAGCTGTAAAATACATCACGAGAGCACAAACAAAGCACAGTGTCAAAATAAACGTTAGCTAGAACGTTACGTCCACATCCCCTCTTCCTTATTCCGGAGGCGGAGGCGGAGGTGGCTCCGACGACGGCGGCGGTGGAGGTGGAGCGGCCACCGGCGGAGGCGGGGGAGGGGCCCAAGCTGGCGCCGGCGGGTACCCGTACCCAGGAGCGCCGCCGTAAGGCATCGGCGGCGGAGCGGCCTGGCCGGGATAAAACCCGGGCGGTGGCGGGGGAGCGCCCCAACCGGGAGGAGCGACGCCGGGAGGGCCTGCGCAAAAAAAAGGAATAAGACTCGGCCCGTACAACAACGGATAAAAGCAGATGACATACCGGATGCACCTGGAGGAGGAGGCGGGGGGGGCATCGCCATATGCGGAGGCATGTACGGCATCGGCGCACCCCAAGGTGGCGGCGCCATGCCACCGCCCATTCCACCCATCCCGCCGCCTTGATTCTGGTCGTGATCCTGACGCCAAGGGTTCGACGAGCCGGACGATGAGCCCCTCTGCCACGGAGCACCACCGGATCCACCGCCACCGCCGCCTCCGCCGCCGCGCGATTCGCCCTAATTTAATAACGTTACCAACAGATAAACCGACAATGTAATCGCCAAAAAACTTACGCCGCCATTGGTCTGGCCACCAGAACCCCCTCCGATCTCCGCCATGAAGTTGTTGACCTCGTTCTCAATGTTCTGGCTGCGTTGGGAAGCCGCAAAGAGGGCGGTCGGGTTGTTACGCTCCATGCAATCCTTCGTCAAATGGCCGGCGCTGTTACAAATACGACACACAAGGTTCACCGTGTAGTTCTTGTTGTCGGGGCAGTCAAACTTTCGGTGTCCTTTGAAAATATTGGTTCAAGTTGGTTAACGGTAGAAGAAAATACCCAGAAACGCATAGAGTACGTACCAGTTGCGCCGCAGTTTTGACATATCTGCTGGTCATCCTCGCGCAAAGTACCGTTAAGAATAGCCAAGGCCCTTAACTGTTCCTGCTTCAGCTGGTTCTGTCCCTCGGGAACACTTGCGGCCTTTTAAGCCTTTAGTTGACGTGTGCAAAAGTAACGCTCACCGTTTCAATAATCTTCTCAATCATTTTCATGCAAGCCTGCACTTTCTCCTCCGCGTCAGCCGTGACAAGACAGTGAAGGTCTTCTTCCTCACCCGGCGCAAGAGCGCCGTCGGCACGAGCTTTACCCTCCTTCACAGACCCCTTTCCACGGATGCTAATCTTAGCACCCGAGTCGGCCTCCATCTTCTTCAGCGTGTTTCCACGAGGCCCTGTGATTGCGAAGTCAGCAACAAAAGATACAGGATAGCACAAGGAAACGTAACGAAGAAGAGCAACGGAAAAAGCCCTCACCAAGAAGTAGCCCGATAAAATTGATTTCCGGATAATCCTTCGCCGGGATCCATAGCTTATCCTGAACCCTAGTCGGTCGCTTGTAGTCCAACGGTGGTCGGAACCCGGGAATTCTGCGAAGTGCATCCCTAACGATCTGGTGGCGCTCGTCCTCAAGCTTCTTCCGGTACCGGACGTCGCGAGTGTTCGTACGCTTACCGTCCGCACCATAAATGGGTTCCGGGGAAGGTGATCTACGAAAAGAAGAAAAGCAATCAACAAACTCCACGAAACGTTGAAGAAACAAAAAATCCGCACCTTTCCCGTTCAGGCGGAATGATGTCACCGGTCCTTAGCTTCCTTCCGATCTCGTCCAGACGAAGCTGGATCAAAAACTCGTCCGTCTGCTGCGGCGTGAGGCCCTTCGGCAGCACTGTCGGGATGCCAGGCAGGACGACCTTCGTATCCTCGGCGCCCCACCGCGATTTCCTCTTTCGCGCTCGTCCTTCTTGAAAATCACACACGATTATGATGTTAAGTCATGCACGTTAGCCGATTAGTGAGATGGTGCCGGGCGTCGATGGTTAGTTTCAAGAATTAAAAGAGAAAGGGTTAGCGTTAGCACAGCGCAATAACACCAAAAAATGCGAAGGTATCAAGCGTAGGGGAGTAATTAGCAGCTGTATAAAACAGTTATGCTGACAGTCCATTTGGTTAAAATTGACCAGCGCCTGCCAGATTGTGTTGTTTGCCTCGTTTACCTTCGCTGCCACCGGTCGTCACGAGGGCGGTAGATGTCGAGTCCGCGGCGGAAGCGACCTCATCGATGCTCCGCTTCGAGGAAGAGTACGAGGAAGTCGATGGCGGAGGGGCGTCCCAGTGACTGGGCCTCGACGGAGGAGGGGCATCATCGTACAGCGATTTAGTTTGTGACCACGGCGTGGAGCTGGGCTGCGGGGAGTCGTAGCCGCCGTTGGAGCTGCTGCCACCGCCCCTCCGACCCAACGGAACATTGTTCGACCCGCTGGACCTCATCGTTCGTGTCGCTGGTTGTTCAGAACAGCCGCGATGGTGGAGATGGTTGCGCAGCAGTGCGCCGAAAAATGGACTTCGCTTCGCTTTGACACCCACTGCAGCTACTGTCCAACACAACCAATCGAGCACGCTGAAGAAGTCATTTCGTATAATGCAATTAATAGATAGAGGCGTTTATATTAGAGAGATAACGTCGACATACAAATACAATCACTCAACCTGTCAAAAGGAAATTGAGAGAATAAAAGTAGAGCAAGAGGAATTACAGGCATAATCGCCCTTCAATGTACGAGAATATACAATCCGCTCACAACGAGCCATTCCCATTATCGATATCTATACAAATCATACGCTCCGATGCATCCTGCCATTCATCATCTCGACAACTTTCCCGCCAAACAAGTTCTCCATCCAAAACGCCTCCTCCTTCGCATGTTCACCTTCGACGTCGAACCCGTCGTCCTCCTCCTCCGCGAACACCGGTCCCGCAAAGTCGACGTCGACACCAACCGTCTTCAGTGAGCGCATGCCCGCGATCGCAACCATGACGCGCATAAACTGCCTGCGGACGAGCCTCCACGGCCCCGCGGCGCGCGTAGACCGCGACAGGTGACGACCGCGTAGCTCCTCGCCGTCCGAGTCGTACGCGGCCTCCAACTCGTCGTCGTCATTGTCCCAAATCTTCCGCCCGGCCCAAGCACCAGCGAACGAGGACGACGCCCGACGCCCGACAACGGCCATGCCTCCCACATCATCGTCCGCTGTGTCAGCATCATCGCGATCTTCCTCCTCGTCCTCCCCAAAAGCCCTATCTCCCGGCACGAGCTCTAAATCCAGCGTCACGTCCCTAACGCCAGCCATGCCCTTGACGGCGTCCTCTAGCGCGCTCAGCCTTCGGGCGAGCTTCACGCACGCCAGTCTGTCGTCGGGCGACGGGAAGATGACCTCGACCTTGAGGCTCCTTATGTACTTAGCGTATGGCGATACAGGACCGCGATTGGAAGTCGGCGAGGCCGACATTTCAAACAACGTGCCGTCGGACCCGGCCGACGAGCTTAACGCGAAGGGGCTCCTCGGGGTTAGTGCTTGTCGCGCCAACGGGGCGCGATTTTTGCTCGGCGACGTGAAGGACACCCCGGGTTGAAGGATGGTGAGCGGCCGCTGTCCCTTCGTCGGGCTGGAAAGACCGTGCACGACGACGGGCACGTCCCTCCAAATAAGGCGCAGGGCCTCGTCTCTCCACAAGGGGCTGACAAGCGCGCAGTTCGGGAGGTCACAGCGGCGGGCGAAGAGAAGGATGCGGCCGAGGACCTCGTTCGGTATGTATAGGAACGGCTTGCGGGGATTGCGGGGGGGGAGGTGGATCGGGGCAGTGGTGGAGAGGGGGGAGAAAACGTCGGCGTCATCGAACTCCAAATCGACCGTCGACCCGTCGTCGTCGTTGTCGTCCTCCGAGTCGGTGTTCTCGTGATCGATGACGCCCGCATTCTCCGTGTAGGCGTCGTCGGTATCGCCCTCGTCAGCGGCTTCCATGATTGCAACGGTGGCACGGGATTCCTCGGGTTGATCGTGGCTGGAACATTTTGGAACGGCCATCGTGACCAGTCCATCAACGGCATCAGCGCCCGCCGTGACGGCGCCGTCGATTCCAGAGGGTGCGACCCCAGGAATGTCGATGGCAGGAGTCGCCTTCTCTGTGTCTGAGGCCGTGTCAGAGCCGTCGCCGAACTCAGGCTCATAACCGTTCGCGATGTCACGATCGCGCGATCCGTGAACTTCACTGACACCGCTGTCGGCGCCTCTGCTAATGTCGAGGTCGCTGGCGGGAGGGTTGTTGTAGTCGGGAGCGGTCCAAGGGGTCTTCGCGACAATGGCGTCCTTTGAACCGCTCCCCAGCGCAGGCAGTGCAACGGCTTCCGGCATGACCCTCAGCATGGCAAGGGCACGCAACGTGCGGTTGAAGGAGGCGAAGAGCATCGTTGCGATATAGCGGTTGACGGGCGGGTGTAGGCGAAGTGATCTCGGAAAGTAGTCAAGTTGGGAGGTTATGACAACCGGGGCTCTATGATTCACAAGCAAACGGGTCGCGTGAGCACAGGTGCTGGCGAAGGGTCACGGGTCGCGGGGTCCCGGGCACTTCACAGTTAAAAACAAAAAAATAACCTCAAATAACAGTATTCGTTCGTCGCAGCCTCCGCATATGTCTTGTATTTATATTATATGAAGCTCTGCCAACAATCGGAAGCAAGGCATGGGAACAAAGTTTTGGAGAAACTGGCCTGAACATTTCCATTCACTGCTGTCGGTGGAATAAGTAAAGAGAAGGGGTACTGGGCTTACAGATTACAACAATCAAAATGGGAACTTGCAACGGAATAACAGAAGATGGGGTGCAGCGGAGCAGTCGAGAGCACTAATGCAGTAGGGCTAGTAATATGTGGAAGCTCCCAGTGGAGGAGTCGAAATCGAGGATCAAGGAAAACGGCGGGAATACAAGTCGAAAGCAAATAAAAATAGAGCGTATAGAGTTAACACCAAAGCAATGCTGTCGCAAGTTTACCCCAATTTCAACAACGCAAAACGGAATTATTAAAGAGAAGTGGTGAGAGGGCCTTGTCAAAGGCTCAATTTATCGTAAGAAGGGGAATGTGATAAGTGAGGTTTCTATTTTATAACGAGCAGAAGGAACAACCCCCTATCAACCGTTCATGACACCGTTCTGCGGAAAAGGAGTGCAAGTAGCAAATAAGCAAAAGATTGAGAACAACGGGGCGCGAGCGATACTCACCGCAATGCCGGTAATCAAGTTCACGCTGTGCTTCCAGAGGTAGTAGTTGCTCATAAGGATGAGCGTGGTCGAAAACCTCGCGAACTTGATAAACTGCCGAATGGCCTCCACAATTTGGCTCACAATCTCCGTCACGAGCCTATTCACTCTGTCGCCCCATTGCGTGTACTTTGCCAACTCCTCCGCCTTCCTCGTGTGCGCCGCGCGGATGTCGTTCTCGAAGTTCCTCAAGTTCCTCTCCCACGTCGTCTTCGCCACAAGAGCCGGCTCGGCCGGGTGCAGCTTGCCTATGAAGCCTTCGAGCTCGTTCATGCATGAGTTAGCCGCCCCCTCCATCTCCCGAAGGATGGTGCGGAGGTGCTTCCGGCCCGATATCTGGGACGGGTGGTTGCCCATCTTCTTGATACGGTCCACAAAGTCGGACCAAACCGTGTTGGCGGCCTCCGAGGCCATATTCGCCACGAGGGCCTCTGTGGCCGTCACCATATTAAAGCGGTTACCACCCTCGCGAATTTGAGTGACGAGCTATTGCACGTAATGCGTCAGCTCAATTGCTCGAACTACTCAACGCAGGCAGAACGGCTTAAAAAGTATTAGCTACCCACCTCCGTCACCAGCTGAATCACCATGGTACCATCCACGGCCACATTCCCAACGGTAAAAGGTTGCAGCTTGTCGACCATGACCTCCGCGATGGCCTCACAGGCTTCGTCATGAAGGATTTGGTTCCCACCGCCGTTGAATGGCAACTTCGCGAACTCGACGTCGAACCGGCTCTTAATAAGCCTCCGAACCCGGTTCGTCATCTCATCCCCTTCCTCCTCCGACAGCAGATCCTCGAGAAGCCGGCGGTCCGGGATGTCTTGGTTAATAGACATGTTCTCGACGAGGACGAGCGACCGCGTAATATCGACATCGTCGGTGCTCGTCGCATAACCCTACGCAAATCCCACCATTAGCGACACCATTCGAACTCAGCGTAACGACATCAATCCTGAAAGATGCATACCATGTTGATAACCTGCATGACTGTATCCAACCCCGCCGTGGTGAAGCAACCCCTCTCAAAAACATACATCCTGGAGCTCAACCTCGCTGCCAAGCCGATCACGAACGGGATCGCCGTCTGGTTATGGTTCGCCCCTCCCTCGCAATCCAAGAACAAGATGTGCCCGGGCCCCCTCTCGTTCTTAAACACGATCATGTCAATCCCATGCGTGCACGGTATGTTCCCCGGTTGGCTCTGGAAAGAATGATCGTTGTTGCCCGCCAGATGAGCCCTCAGCTTGCTGGCCGTGTAGCTCTTCCCCGATCGTCCGAATCCGGAGAAGGCGATGATATGAAGGGGCGGGGGAAGCTGCGAGAGGATGGCCTCCGCCTCGGGAGAGATGCCGGTGGCGACGTAGCGGATTGCGGACGAGTTCGCGACGGGCTGCTGCTTGACGGTCACGAGGGGGACGGGTTGGGCTAGCTCAGTCCAAGGCGCGGACGGCGGGCGCTTGCGGCTGCGGCCGAGGAGAGAGCTAAAGGTGTTGCTGAGCTCCATAGTCATCTTAGCGGCTGACGGTACGGGTGTGGGGCGATCAAGCGCGGTGGGCCGATGATGCGCGATGACAGGACTGATGGTGGCGTTGAGCTTCAACGAGAAGACTGACGGCGACAAGTGACCGGAGGTCGTGGGTGCGGTGGATGCAGATGCGGGCTCGCTCGATGCGTGGTAAACGGCTCGGACGGCAACAGGCGTGGAGGGTGTTGAAGCAGCTGATGATGACGGATGAGAAGGCAGACCGCAAGCCAAAAAATTGAGTGCGAGGATCGTGACCAGACGGTGACGTCAGTTGATTAATACATGTACAAATACAATCATTTTTGTAGCGTATGGAGTCCTCAGCGCATCGTTATGGCGCAAAGCTTATGTTTGTCGCAAATTGCCGCATAAATTCTTTCTGCCTCGTCGAATCGTTATGCGAAGTCGACCTCACGACGCCATTTGAGCAGCCCTGCAAGGAATTCGTCAACCATCGACAAAACCAATCCGCATATCGGATGCCTACCTTGCCCTCGAATATGCTTTCCCTGTGTTCGCAGACGATTTAATGGTCGGCATATTTACGAGCGATGAAGCGAAGTCTTTATCCTGTTGGTTACCATGCCGCCGGAGCTCCTCCCTGCGGTGACGGTAAACGATTACCCAAGCAAAAATTAACGACTCCAACTTACTCCTTTTGCGCCCGCATCGCATCCACCGATTGTTCCGGAAAAAGGCTGAAATCGAGCGTGTCCTCCTTCTCAACTGCAGGTACGAGTTAGCGATGGGATGTCGTGCTCGGAAAGCACAACGGACCATCTTTTGGCGGAAAGTACTTCGTAAAGTCTGCCATCCATGAGGAATGCTTGCCCGCTTGCCCCTTCCCGACGGCGTCGCGCTCTTTCGCCATGTCAGATGGAGGGACCCCGATCTGGGAAAGTGAATCCTGGCCTAAACCACAAAATGGATAAGAAACACGCTTTGAAACAGAGTAAAGCGAGCCTGCGATGACTACTAGCGGTTTGTTATGATCCACGGTCATTTCCTGAAGTGGATTTGATCGAAAAGCGTGAAAGTTGAGGAGTTTGCGGGCCTGATAATGTCAGCAATCAATGCTTTAACACGGAGCAGCAGAATGCAGTCACCTTAGAACTTGAAGCCTCGTCCTTGAGACTGGCGAAGAGAAGCGAGGCCCCGTTGGTATGTGCGATAAATCGGAACAACCGACTGATAAACTTCCGTTTTTCAGGCTCCATATCCCGAAAGACGTCATACTTAGAGCCGATTATGACGATAGGGACGGGACAGGGCTGCATCTCGCTACTGGGAAATATCACGGGATATCAGATCGCGTTCGCAAACGTGACGATACATGCTTTTTCAGGTCGGGCTGATCAGGCCCGAAACGCTTTAACGCGAATGCTCGTAACGCCTGAATACAAGGGATTAGGATGAAAATGAAGGTGCAATTCCTGCCTTCGGCCGCTTCGATCCCCGTGACTCCAGCCCGTCCAGTAAGACCTTCACACGTGCGTGAATTTTCTTTATGAAGTGCTCCAAGGTCGGCACTGATTCTTCGGGCTATTGTTTATCGGAATAATGGTTAAGACAGTCTGTAGCTATGTCCAAACCTCCGACAAGTCCGCGACAAGTACGAAGGTCGTCAGATGGACATTTGACTCACTAATGGGGATTTCGATCAAATCCGACAAAAATGTGCCTCCAGCTGATGATATTTATTAAGCGATGCCGGGAATCCACCGACCTAGCTCCCATATATGGCACACATCTTTCACAGTCCCTCGAGTATTTCTTGCAAATCTGCATAGCTGTTAGAATGAACTGAACGACCTTTTTACACCTGTACTCCAACGCAACAGTTGGGTTCGGCACATCGTCCTTGTTGCGTAGCCTGTGAATCAAGGATGTCTTTCCCGCCCTCTTGCTTCCGCAGACAATAATTGAGGTCTCGATTCCGTCGTCCGGGCCTGGATTTGGGGGCGATGCCGTGAGCAGAAAGACGAAGGATTCGCTCAAGGTCGAAGAAGGAAGGGAGTTTTACGCACTTAATGTAGCATTTGCTCCGGCGTTCTTCTTTTCACGTTCCTTCGCCTCCTTCACTAGCGTCCAGATATCCTTTCGAGTCGACGTTGCCGGCTGCTCGTGATCACGGTCCATTTGGGGCTTGAAAGCGGAGTTTGTATTGTGGTGGTCGTCTATAACCGGCGTGCGGGGAACTCAGCGATGATGACGCACGCATCCGAGGGCGCTATGCAGTTTCTAGTCGAGCTTGGGGAGAAGGGCGTCTGCCCGGAGTTCCTCTTTACTGACCGGCTCCCACTGTACGAGAAGCTGACGGCCCGGCCTGTCGGCCAGACGGTCGTGATCATCCGGGAGGGCGTCGAGAAGGGGAAGCCCTGCTACTTCGTCAGCGTCAACACCGAGGCCAAGATGTCCTCGACGACGAGTTACAGCAACACGTTGACGGCATACGTCACCGCCTCCCTCGAAACCATCTCCCAGTCCGTCTTCGAGGTCGCCGTCACGTCAGAGTGTACGACGGAGCGCGTGATGGAGGTCACGACACTGGCTGACGGGCACATTAACGTTTCGGAGTCCGTAACCGACAAGGATGACACAAGCTTCACCTTCGCGCCAGCCCAAGTACGGGGTTTGATTCTCGACGGGGCGCAGAGGGTGCTGTTCCGGGCGCTGGCAAGGGCCAAGACATTCCAACTTCTTTGGCTCTTGACGTACACAGATGGCTTACTCCACAAGCGGACGTACAACATCCAGCCGAACGTTTCTCGGCAGAGCGCGCTGCAGGAGAAGACAAACCTTACTAAAGTCAGCACGGCCATCGACCGGTCAGCGAGCTCGGTCCCGCAGACGGCGGACGGGAGGGGCGGGAGGCTTGGGCTCAGGGCAAGCACGATGGAGGCCGTGTCGGTTACGGATCTGGTTAGAAGGGCAAGAGAGGATGACGGATTCAACGACAACCTGGAGGACATAAAATACGAGGCGTACTTCTTTTCGTCAGGCCAGTGCGCGTACATGATATCGTCGCATGATCAATGGGAGGCGGAGGTTACTATAAAGCATGAAGAAGGTATTTGCATGCTGTAGTGAACGTGTAGTACTAATAATCGCTTATAAGTCCCCCCTCTTCCGTCGGACCCTTTAGATACACGTGACTTTGGTGGGAATATTGAGCTGATCTCTGAATTCAAGCAGCGAAAGGTACGAGTGTGGTATAACAATACATATGGTGACTATATTACAGGAGGAAATAAGTAAAGAACATGCAGCCTACATCAAGCATCATCCAGAATTAAAGTTAGTCTTTGAAGATTACGGTTGGGCACGTCTAATTGGTCCAATCAAGACAAATCATGGCAGACTACCTTCAGCACGTCCTTCACCGCAAACCCGACGACGTATTTAAGTTCACCGCCACATGGTTGAGACCCGCAGCAGAGCAAGAACGGTAGCAATAATACATGTCACAGAAGCTAATGCGACTGTCCTTCCACGGATATGTTTTATTATTCAAACGCCTCGATTGCAGCAAAAAAGAATATTCTATTTGAATTAAAGCGCAAGCACTGCAATGTCCTCGCCAACGTCATCAGCACCATCATCATTAATGTCAACAGCCAGGAACTCAAACAAGAACGCCGCAACGTCCTCTTCGAACAACCCGTGAACGTCCTCCGACGTGAACAAACGATCACCCGCATCCCGGTCATGCAGCGCCACAAACCCCCTCATCTCCGCCATCTCCGTGCTCTCATGCAGCTTAGAGATCTCATTATCCTCTCGAGGAGAACGTGTCAGTCGCCGCAACGCCCTCATCATCGCCCTCGACGCCAGATACTCCGCCAACCTTGCCTGCTCGCCATCTCGTGAACGCGCGCAGGCTAGCAACGCCGCAGCAATTTCCTTCCATGCCATGTAGTCCGTTGTCCGCAGCTCTAAATACCTTCGGAACCCCCTCACGGCGTCCTCCTGCGATCCTTTGAGCGCCAGCAGCTTTGAGTGAAAGAACAGGATACCCGGGTCGTGCGACATCTCGATGGCCGGCTGGAGCAAAGTGAGCGCCTCGTTGATGTCCCCCAGACGCCAGGCGCACCGAGACGCGAGGTCGTAGATCTCGTGGTGAAGGATGGGCTTCCGTCGGCGAGCGTTGCAGGCGATCCATCGGCGGGCAAGGGGAAGGGCGTCGCTATAGCGACGGAGGAGATAAAGCCGCTCGATACCGCTCAGGAGCTCGTTCGGGCCCATTTTCGTATCGAATTGGGCTTCAAAAGACTGCGGTTTGTCCAGGACCCACTGTGAAGCCGGGTTAGGAGACCCACTCGCATGCGAAAGCATTCTTGAGGTCCGCACAGTCTGATGAAATAGAAAATGGCGATCGCACTCACGCCTTCATGGACCCATCGCGCCGTGTAATCCTGCGGCCGCGTGCTACGCTTCGCCTTCGGCGACGGCACGTGGAAGAGGTCGAGGTCGAAGCTGTTGGCGAAGTCCATTCCGATTTCCTCACCTGACAACCCCAATCGACCAACGATGGAGCAGATTAACCTGGCGGACCTGCCCCTGCAACAGCTGCACGGGGCACGGTCGCAGATGGAGGAGGTGCGGATCTTTGAGCGGTTTTGTTCGACTGTGGCGACCAACGCGATGCTGCGCAGGAACTTCAACACCTCACCAGCTCGTACGCGGCGCTCAAGCAGGCGCAGGCCAAATTCAACGACGGCGTTGACTCGCTGAACAGCATCGCGGGGAAGGAGTCTCGTGAGTTTTTATTATCTTGTTTACACTCACGGAGCAAATATCCTTGCTAACCACCTCCCAAAGGCCCCGTACTGGTGCCCCTGACGAACTCGTTGTACCTGCCTGGGGAACTTGCAGACGGAGAGAAGGTCATTGTGGACATTGGCACTGGGTACTTCGTGGAGAAAAAGATCCCGGACGCGAAAGAGTATTTTAAAACGAAGGTGGGATATTTGCGGGGGCAGCTCGAGAAGCTTCAGGAGACGATCACGCAGCGGCAGCAACAGCATCAGGTTTGGCTTGCTTTCAATGCGATTAAACTTAATCTTACCGCCGAAGGTATTGATTGAGGTGATTCAGTCGAAGTTGGATAAAAAGTAATGGGGCGGATATGATTCTGGTTTGTAGTCCGTGATGGCTGACTGCAACTCTGGTTATGTGGGGGGGCGATGCCCTCATTTGCACATGTACTGTTTGCTGGGAATGCTGGCTGTGGGCCAATGTATTTGATGTGATGCATTGCATTTAAAGAGTACATATTTATCTTGATCTTATGTTAATACATGCAAAGTTTAGAAGATCAAAACCTTAATTAATCCACAACAGGTCAGCTGCCATGGTCTTCTCCTTTCCCCAATGGCGGACCGCCTTTACTATGTCGCATGTCAGGTGGAACCATAGATATGTTTATTTGCGTATCCATATGCCCTAATCACCAAAAAGTGATTTCACACTAAGTTCCAAATGTTTCATCCAATAGAATCACGCTTCTTGGGGGCACCACAACACCAAATAGAACATTGGTGAAATAGAGTAGAAATGGTTAAGTGTAGCCAAAGTAGCGAGACTCAGCGAGCGTTGTCCGACGCGAGCAAAGGACCCGCCCTATACAGTTGGTGAAATCCACAGGATCCTCCGAAGATCTACTTCATTGCCAATAATTAAAGGACGAGCTACCCCTTATCGACATTGACCAAGTTATGAAGATTACTCAAGGAGGCGAGATAAGGTGTAAACACGTAAATGTGAGATCCAAAGTTGGGTCGATCCCACGCTCTATTCAGAGATTAGACTGGACTATGGATGCCGTCTATTATGACATTTCTTGAACGAAAGTACTGTACAAGTGTAATATAGTATGCCACGTCTCAATCTCGAAATGAGACACATAGCATAGGATCAGTCAGAATAGTGGGCGCATGTCAAACTCTGCACCAATCATTTCGTTTGCCTAAGTTCGTCCAATCAGGCGGAGGAATGCGCACAATCAACGATTGAGTTTCGGTTGCACATCTCATGTTCAATTTTTGAGCAAACGACACACCTGCCTCGCTACGAATCCGAAGTGCAATCTCACGGCCAACGATCAAGGCCGCTATAACGGACTTGATCAAATAGCGAAACGGCGGTTTTTACCTAATATAATCTTCAGATACGACGGCGATGTTGAACCAATCGACCTCGAAGGTGGAGACCGGAAAGTTTACCAGACATACTCTACAAGAATACCAATATTGGCTCGAGACGAAGTTCCACGGAGCCCTACGTGATCAAGGATGTGCTGACCCATTCACCACACCGGACTTGACTTGGACGCCAGCTTGCCCTACCCGCGATGAGGGCGACCGGCTGCTGACTATAATGGTCGAGTCAAAGCACGGACGGATTACTCCAAGCAACACCAGAAAGCCTTGGGGATCCTTACGAATGCCGTGGCTGACCGCTCAGACATAATACGTTCTGAGTTGACAGCTTTCAAATTGCTACAGGACGTGGTTAACTATCTACGTGATAGGTTTAAGGTGATCTCGCAGGTCACTGCTGTTGCGAGGTATGCGGTAAGGCACTCAGTATGATAACTTCACTTCAATTGTGTCTTACTCAAATTCTCTCTGGCAAAAACTAATTGGCTAATTTCACTACACACTACACTTGACGTCAGGCAATATCAAATTCTACAGACAAAATAATACATGATACATATAAAAACTAATAATCAAGAATTAATAAATTTCAACATAATAAATTTTAACACTCCCCCTAATTCGTAGATTAGGAGTTTTAAATTTCATATGATTTTAAATTCATACGTTCGCGATGGTACAAAAACCTCGGTCTTGGTAAAGGCTTGGTCATTATATCCGCTATCATATCTTGGGTGTCTAATTTCAAAATTCTCATCTCCGAACTTTCAACAGCATCGCGTAGGTAATTGCACTTAACTAACACGTGCTTCGTTCCAGGTAACCTCTTGCGGCTCTCGACGGTCTTGATGGTGCCGTTGTTATCTTGGTACCAGGTAATCTTGGTTTCTTCTTCGGAAAATCCCAATTCGATTAACAATGTTTGAATCCATTCATATTCTACACCCCCGTCAGCTGGAGGCGAATTTGGGCACTTTCCCGAAGATTCGCTTTCCAGCGCTTCTGTGCGGGCGCGACGAAGCGCTATTTGCTGTAAAATTCCTTTTTAAAGCGCTTTTTCAATTTCGCAGTCAAGGCGCCCTGGGCAGCGCGCCCACAAGGTGAGTCGGCAGGTAAAGCGCTTGTACGCGCCCCACCACCAAGTCGCTCTCCGCCGTCTTGGCAGTCCGCCCTCAATCTGTGTGAAGGATACGAGTTCGCAGAGGTATATCTGCAGGTAAGTGCAGCTCCTTATGGGCTCAGCGTGGCTCAAATCACTTGTATTCTTCTTATTGGCTAATTCGGCTTGTAGCTGTTATGGGCTCAGCGTGGCTCAAATCACTTGTATTCTTCTTATTGGCTAATTCGGCTCAGCTACAAGCCTTTTATAGTCAACGCTAGAAATTCTCTTAAGTTCTCAGACTAATGCACTCCTTGGTAACTACAGGCAAAGTACTAAATAAAATTCTTGATAATCTAGATAAAATATGAGGCTACAATGTCTACTAACATTGTAACAAATTAATTCTACTCCTTACAAAGATATAAAGAAAATAAAGATGAGATCCTAATGTGTGATTCGAACTCTGGTCATAATCGTCATAATCTGCGATTGCAGGGAACTTGTTAGTCGCAGTAATAAACATCATGTATAATTTTTTTTTTGCCACTGCTTAATACTATGTATATATACTTCATGTATTCAGTGTTTTGCCACTGCGTATAACACTATGTATATATACTTTACATGTAATCTCCATCATTCTCGAAATAGAGAACGCTGTAAGCATGGTCAAGCTCAACCATTAGATTCAAAGGCCTCGTGCCGTGGTGTCCTCCGTAAAAAGTAACATTGTACATATCCGAGTTTGTGGTCTTGAACCGTCGGCAGCATATCATTCTCCCTTGGTGGTGGCGATATCAATTGAGCATGTCGAGTTCTGTCCTTGAGGTAATTCACAAAGTTGCTGCCGTCGTCAAGTTGTATGCCTTCCCTCACATATATAGCCCAAATTACAGCATGATAGACATTGTCGTCATGGCGGGGAACGGCTGTCTTGACTATGTCTTGCCGTTCTACCTCCATAATGTCCTTTTCACAGGCAAACAGCTTCTGTCTTTTGAGGCCGCAGACGCGATCCTGCTCCTGACGTAGCAGTTCCTTGTGCGGTTCCCGTAGACTCGTTATTAGCTGTTGCAAAGACTCCTGCTGGAGCTCTGGCCACAGAAGCGGAGGCTGTTGGAGCGGTTGGAGTGGAGGCTGCTGGGGCTCAGGAGATATCTGCGCATATTGATCTATGATGTCGTTAATGGTGTAGCCCAGCTTGAGCTCGATCAGGTCATAGTAGGATACGTCGCTGTTAAATGTGAAACGCAGATGGATGTTGGCGGCCTCTCGTGGGCCGATAACCTCAACGGCGATGAATTGGTGGGGCAAGGTTTTATACTCCCAGATGCATATACAAGTGCGTAATAAGGACGCAAGGGCTATAATTGTGTACTTGTCGCCGTACACTCCTGGATTGCTCATTATCTTGTAGTATTCGTCGACTTCGTCATCGTTCTCGGCCAGCGTACGATTCAAATATTTTTCCAGTGCTCATTTTGAATTGCTGTCAAATCCATTTCGCTTTGGAAATGCGAGCTTCTGCAATGCGCGGACTGCCTCTTTACGAAGTTGCAGGTGTGCGACTTTGTGCCCCTGCATTTGTAGTCCCATCTCGATGGCTCGAAACTGACAGTTTCCATCTCCTCCGATAGGATGCACGAATCTCCAAGCGTTGTCAGCGATCAGCGGAAGGTTAAGTCGTAAAAAGTCAACAGGAACAAGGACAATTTCTTTAGCAGTTCCACCATCTTAAAAAAATTAGCTTTGTGAGCTGGAGGGCATATACCTGACTGTGTCGCCATTGGGTTCGTGCAGGCGGCCTGGTCATTTTGTGTGCCATCGCCTGTCCTACTAGTTACGGTGTTGTCCTTCCGAGTTCTTCGTTGTTTGCGACCTAATAGATACTTGACAACAAGCCCTTTGTCCACCTTCAGCTCGTCAGCAAGGTCAATGGTTAACTGATTTTTGGTTGCTACTTCCGCCAGCCAGTACTCGTCCTCAATCAGCTGCATTTTAGCTTTCTGCATGGCATTCCAGGAGTGCCTCGGGTGTGTAGCCACCGACGACGTTGACGACGTTTCGGACGATATTGAACTGTCAGAAAAACCTGAAATCTCTGACAAATATTCCTGTTTGTCCACAGCAATATCAGGAATTTCAATGCCATCTGGGGGAGAAAAGCAATAGCTCTCTGCAATTAATTCTGGTGTAAACTGAACAGCCTTTGGGTACTCGATTTCGTTGAGATCGTTTAAAATTGGCCATGTGTGTATGCAAAAAATGTTAAGAATGTATCTTGGGTTGGAGAGACAATGGTCGATTTCCCACACTTTCCTTTCGTTCTCGTTCTTTTTTTGACGCTTATTGAACTTGCACACGGTCAAATCACAGTAATGTTGAATGTTGATTGACGTGCAGTCATGCATTTTTGCTTCAACGATGACAGGCTTGCCCGGCTTTACAAATATCGGACATTTATTAACACGATCAGTGTGCCACTCCCCGACTCGGCCCGGCTCACGTTGCAAAACATCAAGAATTAATTTGCGCCCGTTGACTTCCTTGATCAGGGCCACATCGTGTTTGGGACCTCTGCGAACAACAACACCGTTTCCGACTGAAAACATCATGACGGCATCCTTCCCATGCTCCTCCTCGCTCCCTCCCATGTCATATTCATTGTAGGAAAATGGCTCGACAAAAACACCTCTGTGCCTAGCTCCCTCAGGCTCCAGCCAATATCCGCCAGAGTGAACGAGCTCATCGTACACTGATTGTATCCAACGTCACGAGAAGTATTTCCACGATTTGTGTGCTGAATTCCATCTCGAATAACTCCATTTTTTGACTCATGTTTTTCAGTCGCAAACAGCCGTGCTGGCCCAAACTGGCGAACGTTAGCTGGCAGATGGCGTAGAAGATGTGCTTTTAGAGTCAAAAATTCCCAGCAGAATGGCGAGTACAGCGCGGATTTGATTAAGGCATCAGTTAAACACTCCAGCTGATCAATATAGGCATCCATATCTGCGATTTCAGGGATGTAAACGTGGGCCGTGAATTTCGACAGCGCTACCCATACAGCTTGGATTGATGCCGGCACTAATTGATCAAGAACAATGGGTGCCATTTGCGCAAACACCTTTATGTCCTTCCCTTGTAGCGAGCCAACATAATGAACCTGTGCGTCACTTAGCATACGTAAGCGTTCAGCACACCAACCAGCTCGGTGCCCCCAAATTTACTTAGAAAACCAAGAGTTGAAGGTGTTGATTCGCTGAATGAGAATTGGCTTAACATTTATAGGCTCTGTCGGCAAGTCATCCATTGTCTTCTGCATAGCGTATTTCAACACGCCTAGTAATATTGTATGCAAAACTTCCACAGGAAAATCCTCAAAGTTGCCGATAAAAGGTTGCTCACCCTCAAACCCAAAAAGCGGATTTAAATTTGGTGTTGCATAGCCCAACGAGCTCAGAACAAATCTATCCAAAATTGCTAGCTTTCGAAGTTCGTTGGCCCAGGCCTCCGTATGAAATTGTACAGCATCTTTAGTAGGCTTCACCTTCAGCCCAGACTTCTTCTTAAAGGTGCGAGGCTTCTTACGGTCAAGGTCAGGCACTGCTTCCCCAGCAAGACGTGTAGAATGCGTGCTCCAAGCGGATATCATAGCTTCCTTGGTTTCCTCCACACTGCGCTGCTGAACCAGTTTCTCGGACGTTCTAGAAACAAAATTGATGATTTTCTCCACCTGGTCCTCAATAGCCAGCTTTGAATGCCTGTTTATCTTTGAGACATTGCACATTCGACACGGGAAGCTGCTTTGATGGCCAAGGTGCGAACAGCAAGCCGATTGTGCCGGGTTATCCCACAAAGCAGCATTGCACTACCATACACAAGCACCTCAGATTCCGTGGCAATATCATAAACAATAATTCCATCTCGTAGCTCGCGTAAATCTGCCGCAATCACTTCCGCTGAATCCGTCGCCTTAACCGTTTTCGAAGTTGTCAAGAATTTAACGGTATCAGAGGATTTGAATGGAAGGCCGGCAAATGAACAGAACCAGCTCTCATACTTATTCCACTTCTTAGACCGATTGCCACTGGTGTCATCATTGAAAATTGTGAGAGGAACAACAAACACCTGTTTTCCGTTTGCCACCTGTCGTTGCTTGGAAATAAACAGCAGGCGCATGTTGTCGTCAGAGATGCTGTCCCAATATCTGCCACCATAATAGAATTTGATATCACGGCGCTCTGGCACCGGCACTCGTTCCATCACCTCTACAAGCACCTCAATAGTGTTCGCACGGACCGGATCGGATCGGACTCGGACTAAAGTCCGTCGGACTTGGACTGGATTTTTGATGATCCGAATCCGATCCGATTTGGTGGGACTGCAAAAACACTCGGTCCGAGTCCGATCCGTTGGATTTCGGACTGGGAAAAGCGAGGATCCAGTCCGATCCGAGGCGACGGATCGGACCGGATTCGGATCGGACTCGGACCAGATCTGGGTCGCGATGGCTTGAAAATGGGTGATTTTGCTCAAAATTGACGAAAAAATGGACTTTTCAAGCCTTTCAGCGATCCGACGGACTTTCCAGGCTTCCAGTCCAAGTCCGACGGACTGGAAACCTGCGCCACTCACCGATCCGACGGATTCGGACTCGGACCTGGAAAATGGGCGATCCGAGTCCGGATTTTCGGACCGGATCGGACCGGATTTCGGACTTGGTCCGATCCGCTGCGAACACTACACCTCAATGCTATTGCCAAGAATATCCCAGCGACCATCCGTAGCTGAACACACTGACGCTAGGCACATCACAGGGCTGTCATCATGGCCAGCACGGTAAAAGAGGTGGGAAATGATTAAAATTCGTGTGACATCGCTGAGTGCAACTCGATAAAGTTCGGAGAGGAAGATGTCCTCATACGTTCCGCGCCTCAAAACCCTGACCATAGGACTTCGTATCTCGCTGAGCCTTTTGTTAGCATGCCAGAACTCCTGAATTGCGCCGGCTCCTCGCGTCGGCAGGAAGTGAAGATTAGCTCTGACTTTGCGGGTGCGGAAAGCCAACCGAATGTGATCACAGAAAGACACGGAGTAAATGTAGTTGCCCTCACGGGTAGTTGACTTCTTGCTCATTATGCCGCACAGATTTGGTAAATGTATCGATAAGTTATGTAAGCGATTGTAGCTTGGGACAATATTTTGATCGTTTGGTAACGCCGCCTAAAGTCATCAAATACAAGCTGATATAATTTCTTCCTCACCTTCAATGCCTTCAGCAGGTCCTTTTTGAATTCCCTGGACGTGTTGTGCCGGCTGCCAAAGAGAATTCTAAATAACTCCATCTCCAATTTTGACTTGTACGGATAAAATCCCTCAGAGGCTCCAGCTGAAATAAACTCATGTGCCGCTATTTGCGCACTAGTTTTATTGTCATCATACTCCAATTGAAATTAGCAATTTTGTAATGAAAAAGTGTCATACATGCTTCCTCGCAAGTTTTCGACCGGCCATCAAACTCGAAATGGCCTCGTCACCATTATCGATTTCCATGTTCAAGCGCTCACCAGTGTTCACTCCGTCAACATCCATCTCTACGTCATCGTCATCATCATACACATGAATGGATTTTGCATCGCTGTTGTCAGACGCGGCATCATTGCCGTGATGATGCTGAGCTATTGCCCAGTTAATTTACGCCAGAAAAATTTGATTACACCACCATTATCAACAGGCTGAGCTTCAGATCGTCTTTCTTGACGCGTCGACGCGTATCTTGACGCGTTGGTTGACCCCGTTCGACGGATGGCCAACCACTTTACGTGCGCCTCCTTCTTCGCGTGAACTTTAAGGCGACTCTCCTGGACAGTCTTCATAGTCACCTGGCAGACGTGACAGTACGACGTGCCCGACAAGGGGTCGATGTTGAACGTGGAGTCCATTTGGAAAGATTTACAAGCCATTTCAGATAGATTACAAACATTAAAGATGGACCAGGATCTTCGCAGGCACGTCCGCAGCCATTCCCAGAGCCGCTTCTCGCTGGGTCCCGACGAGAACGGCCGCTCTGAGGATGGAGCGACGGACTGCGGATGAAAGAGGGACCAGGGCGGATTCTGCGCTCCGGACGTTCACGGGGTCGCCGGTGTCCGCGCTTCGAGTTTGCGTTCCAGGACCATGCCTACCTTGGGAGGGCGCAAAGGTCGGCCGGCGGAGCGCCCTCTGGGGGATGCGACAAACCGCCAGGGATCCGGCGGAGATGCTTCGACCGACCCCGATGAGGACGCGTACACGGCTGTCATCCCTGACGGCCCGCTGATGTTCCGGAAGCCTGAGGAGACCCTGCACGGCGTGTTCGTATCTCTATCATTGTGCTGGACTGCTTTCTGACCCGGATCTGATCTTTCTATCGATGAATAGGAACTACTCGATCGCGAAAAGAGTTCTGCACGACAATGAGGACGAGGATGATGAGGAAAGCAGCGAGAGCGGATTTGGGAGCCGCGGGGGATCCGCTTCAACATCTATGAGGTTTTGGCGTTATCGGCCCTGCAACTTTATGACCACAATTTAGCTCCGTGTTCGAAGTTAGGGTGAAGAAGAGCCGCCTCGGGATAATAATGTCGATGGGCGGGATTAAAGAGAAGTACAGGTCACTGGGAGAGCAAATGATTGATGTTAGGTTTCTGCTTATGATGTTTTTGCCGCTCACGTGATGCAGATTTTGACGCCTAATGAAATTTCGGTAATGAGCAGCCTCCAGGCGAGGCAAATGCAGGACGAGCTCGACGAAATTCGCCATACGCAAGCGTTGGCCGAGGTAATTTGTATTTGGCTTCGCTAATAGATACATCACACGTTCCCCAGGAGAAGGTCGGCGGTTTCGTCACCGAGTGGATCTCATATTATAAGGGATTTCGCTCGTTTACCAAGTTCTCGGAGGCCCGTATGTTGGGCTGGGTGAAAGGTTTCTTCCCGCAGGAACTTGATAAAAACTCGGCGAACACCTTTAGGATCGCCAACGGCCGGGACGGCTGCGTTGCTGGTGTCATGGTAACAATTTTTTTTTTACGGCATCCTGTTGATGTATAGTTAGGCAAGCATTGAGGATGCCGTAGGTCCGGTCTACAACCCGAAGTCTTTGGTCTCCAACATTAAAAAAAATTATTCGGATATCAAGAGCATCCTGAAGGGAAAGGTGGAATCATTTTTTCGACCATGCTAGTTAACACCTTCAGATTTTTGAGTTGTGGAAGGACGGGGATATGACGATTACGACCAGAGTTCAAATCATACATTAGGATCTCATCTTTATTTTCTTTATATCTTTGTAAGGAGTTG